>PVIU01017486.1:0-41790 GCA_004026605.1 Ondatra zibethicus
AAAAGCCAGCCTACAAACCACAATCCCAGAGAACGTAGACAACAATGAGGACACTAAAAGAGATTTACATAGATATAATCTACATGGGAAGTAGAAAGTATAAAAAGACAAGATCTCCTGACTAAATTGGGAGCATGGGGACCTTGGGGAAGGTTTGAAGGGGGAGGGGAGAGGCAGGGAAGGGAGCAGAGAAAAATGTAGAGCTCAATAAATATCATTGGAAAAAATAAAAAAAATAAAGTGAGAAAAAATTTTAAAAAATGAATTTATCAGCCGGGCAGTAGTGGCACACTCCTTTAATCCCAGCACTTGGGTGGCAAAAGCAAGTGAATCACTGTGAATTCAAGGCCAGCCTGATCTACAACAGCTAGTTCCAGGACAGCTAGGACTGTTACACAGGGAAACCCTGTCTTGAAAAACCAAAAAAAAAAAAAAAAAAAGAAAGAAAAAAAAGAAGAAAAAGCCTTTCTTATTTTCTCTCCGGATATGCTATAAAAAAAGGGTTACTCTAATGGGCAACTTGGTGTTTGTTATTTTTAGAACAAGCTGCAATGCATTATTTGAAATGTTCTTTAAAATGCTGCAATTCTCTTAAAACATTAAAAAATGTGTTTTAGGAGTAGGTCCCTGAGACGAGTGGGTGGGTAAAGGTACTTGCCACCAAGTCTGACAAATGGAATTCTATCTCCAGGTCTCACATGGTGGAAAGGGAACA
The DNA here is from genome assembly GCA_004026605.1 of Ondatra zibethicus. NCBI lineage: Eukaryota > Metazoa > Chordata > Mammalia > Rodentia > Cricetidae > Ondatra > Ondatra zibethicus. The sequence goes on from PVIU01017486.1 coordinate 716, forward strand.
AATTCCTGCAAGCTGTCCTCTGACATCCACATGTGCAGTGTGGTGGCTGCATGCCTACTCACAAAAGAATAAATAAATAGATAAGTGAATAAATAAATGCAATGAAAATTTTAAAGACAAGACAAAATTTATTTTTGCAATTATAGTAGATATAGTCATAATATATTCATATAATGAAGAATACACAGTTATGACTGGATGGATTAAAATTCAAATCTAGGAAGTGAAAGATGATCAGGATAAATGAAGAGGCATTCCATCATTTAAACGAAATTCCTGAATATTATAGAGTGTCCTTTCTTTCCAAACCACCTCTGTCTTAAATGTGATCAGACTTCTCATAGGATTATTGAAGTTCACTAGGAAAAATAAAGATTCATGCTTAAACAACCTCATTTTGAACAAGGAAGGAATAAGAAGCTTGTCCTCTTGGGTTGCTGTTTTCCTAACAACGTTTTGTACTCTCTACGTTTCTTCACACATATACATAAATAGCAATATTTAGCAGTACGCTTTGGTTTGAAACAAATAGCATTTGAGATTTGTAAAGAGTATTTTAGGAAAGCAAATTCACTATAGACTTTCTGATGTGATTTGTTAGATGTTATGGGAAGGAGAAAATACTACCTTGCTATTACCCATTATCTTTTGTGAATTCCCATGAGCTGAAGAGGCAGGAACATTTTGACCCCAAGAATCTGATCACATGGTGTCCTGTCCTCATTCCTTAGATTCCCTAACGAAGTCTTCTGTTTGAACTGAGGGTCTCTTCAAATCATTATTTAGCATTTCCATTTCATTAACCAGTGATGAACTTGACTTATGCATGTGTATGTGATTTGTCACAGTTGTGGTTTGCTAACAAGGGCTGAAGCAATCTGCAAAGTTCACTGAATAAGTTCCCCGGAGCATCAAGTTATCACTTAATCTAATTAAGTACTTAATTAATCAAACTATGATGGCAGTTTTTTTTTTTCAAAACACTGTACAACTGTTAGCATTCAAATCAGGCTAGGAAAAAGCCTAGAATTCTTTTTAAACTGGAACTTTTATCTGGAGTAATGAGTCCACCTTCTAAAGATGTTTGCCTTCAGAGCTTCTTAACAAAGAACTTTGAAAGAGAAAAACTTTTATCAAATCCTTTCTACTTTTGATTAAGGGTTAGGCAGACTTCTAACCAAAAGTTGTACAAGAAACCTAAAGCCAAAGCAATTTTCTCAATATAATGCATTTCTTTTTGTCTTTTGACATTGAGGTTAATTAATATATCAAACAGACAATAAGAGCAACAATGAATAAATGGGACCTCCTGAAACTAAGAAGCTTCTGTAAAGCAAAGGACACAGTCATTAAGACAAAAAGGTAACCCACTGAATGAGAGAAGATCTTCACCAACCCCACATCAGACAAAGGCCTGATCTCCAAAATATATAAAGAACTCAAGAAACTAGACATTAAAATTCCAAATAACTGAATTGAAAAATAGGTACTGAACTGAATAGATTATTCTCAACAGAAGAATTTCAAATGGCCAAAAGATACTTAAGGACATGTTCAACTTCCTTAGCTATCAGGGAAATGCAAATCAAAACAACTTTGAGATACCATCTTACACCTGTCAGAATGGCTAAAATCAAAAACACCAATGATAACCTATGGTGTGGGAGAATTGTCTGTATTCTGTCAATCATGTTTTAAATAGATGCTGATTGGCCGTTAGCCAGGCAGGAAGTATAGGCAGGAAAACCAGACAGGAATTAGAGGTGAAGCAATGAGAACAGGAGAATTCTGGGAAGAAGGAAGCTCTTTCTGCACTCCTGCCCAGATCACTGAAGAGGCAGGATGTGACCTGCCCCACTGAGAAAGGTACTGAGCCATGTGGCTAACATAGATAAGGATAATGGGTTAAATAAGCTACAAAAGCTAATAAGAAGCCTGAGCTAATGGGCCAATCAGTTTATAATCTTCTGGAGACCTCTTTGTGATTTTCTTTGGGGCTAAATGGCTGTAGGAACTGGGGAGGACAGAAATGCCACAAAGCAGGCCCTTCATGTTACAGAATTGCTCCTCTTACTACAAATTGGTGCCTCAACATGGTTGACTGACTCCACATAAAATCTGAGAGAGCTTCAAAAAGAATACAGAGTTTAACAGAGGTTTTGCTGTTTGCTGGCACAGTGCCGCAAAAAATTTCCTCACTCAGCAGCCACAATAGTAAAAAAACCATGGTGGATTTAAAATGCCAGCTTTCTGCCACCGCAACCTCTGTCTCTTGCAGGAGACAGAGAATTTGAATGCGGTTTTGTGAGTAAAGTGCTATGGCTTGCTTGATGGCAATGTGGACTGCTCTGTGCCTGCCAAATGGCTCTGAAACAGGAGCGGCTCTGCCATGTTGAACTGCGCTGATCTCAGGCTGGAACTATTGTAATTATAGCAATAACAACGCAGTTAAGGCTTAGACATGGCAGGAAACAGGTGGTACCATATTACCACTACATGGCACGACTTAAGTTTTTAAGATGTGCTTAACATTTTAAGAAATGCTCCTGGATAGTAAAGAATTACAGATTCACAATAGGACAGATTCAGACAAAAAAGGCCTCTAAATGGGTCACAGTGTTGGACGTAGGCTTGGAAGAGAAAAGAAAAAGACTATAGAGAGTCATGAAATAAAGTTAATGCTTTAAAAAAAGGGGGGTAAAGTCTTTAAAGAGACAGTACAGATAGTCATAGATTAAAAAAATAAAGAAAAATAAGCCACATAAAAATAGAAAATTCACAGAATGTCTGGATTATGTATTTTATTGTGTTTACTTTGAACTCTTTGACTGTGGAGGAGCTAAGTACAGAGAGAAGTTTCATTGTATGGGCTAAGCTAATCCAGCATATATGTTCTAAAGGTATCTTGACTTCAAAATTTGGGTCTAAGTATATGATGCTTTGGAAAAGAGGTTCTTCTTTTGTTTTCACAGAAGATGAGAACCTGTGGATTGCTTCCAGACCAATAATATGGTTTCATAGACTACATTTTCCTGAAAGGTCACTGTGAACACCTTCAGAAAATTACTTCGCTCAACTGCCGAATGAGATGAACCTGGCACACAGGATACACCATGAAAGACCTGATTGACAGTGCCCCCACACAGCAGGAAGAAGTTTGGAGAGAAAAAACTACGCCCATATTCCCAAATATTGTTTATAAATGTTCTTTTACATTTAAAGGGGGATATGATATAGATATGAATAATTTACATTGGTATAAATTTTCCTTTACTGATATAAATTTAAAGTCAATTTTGTTATATGTATATGTATTTCTGATCTTGATTAAGGTATTGTGATTGTGTAGTTCATTTAAAAATGTAATGTATAATTAGGAAATATAGGTTGTTAATGGATAATCATCGATATAGTCAAGCTTGTAGTCATGTTAGTTAGATTTTCTAGATATATAGAGCTATATTTCAGTTAGATAGACATTCTTCACATCTCTCAAAGACTACAGAATATGGCATTTTAAATGTTTTAATAACTTAGGGCTTTTCATGACAATGAGACACGTCTGCTCCTGGCAGCACCAATCTACTTCAAGAGGAAGATGGGCATCGAAGAGGCTCCTTATGGAGTTGGTTAGCCATTTGGGCAAGAAACTGCTCTTGCCTGGACTGTTGCAAAAACTGGACACAAAGAACCCGCAGAGAGAGGACTGCTGAACTTGCCTAAAGGTGAGATGATCCTTCAGGGTTCCTGATTCATGAAAGAGTCTGTGAGATATTCTACAGGACACAGAAGAAAGTGACTGAACTGTCTTTGAAATTTCCTGCTTCATGGAAAAATGTGCTGGATACTGTGGGCCTGTAGGCTAAAGATGGATGCCCCAATGGTATAGAGGAACTTTGGGTGACTGTACAGGCAGTGAGATGTCTCTGTCACTTCTAGAGTTTTGGAAGTTGCTTACTTCTCATTTACTTAGGGAATATTATATCCTTCTAGAGTCTTTGATGGAGTTGAAGAATAGATAGATAGTTATAGTTTTCCATTGTTATGATAAAAGATAAAATAGATCTAAATATTGTAACTGTAATTCTTGCTTGATAAGATAACTTGATAACTGTTTTCTTATATGTAATTTTACTATGTTAAAGTGAAAGCCTTCCTTTTTGTTTAAACAGAAAAAGGGGAAATGGTGTAGGAGGTCCTTCTACATTTGTGTTGCATTCATTTAAATAAATGACACTGCCTTGGCCTTTTGATAGGGCAGAAATCAGGTCGGTAGAGTAGACAGAAGAGAATTCTGGGAGGAAGAAGGAAGTGAGAGAGAGAGCCACCACCATGAAATCACCAGAGTCAGACATGCTGAATCTTTCCTGGTAAGCCACAATCTCATGGCAAACACAGATTAATAGAAATGGGTTAGTTTAAGATGTAAGAGTTGGCCAAGAAGAGGCTAGATATAATGGACCAGGCAGTAATTAAATGAATACAGTTTCTGTGTAATTATTTCAGGTGTGAGCTAGCTGGGCACAAGGAACATGGCCCTCCCGTTCCTCTCTTACTACAAACCTATGCTGGAGAGGATGTAGAATAAGGGGAACACTAATCCATTGCTGGTGGGAATGCAAACTTGTACTACCACTTTGGAAACCAGTGTGGTGGTTTCTCAGAAAACTGGGAATCAACCTACCTCAGGATCCAGCAATACCACTCTTAGGAATATACCCAAGAGATGCCCAATCATACTACAAAAGCATTTGTTCAACTATGTTCATAGCAGCATTATTTGTAATACCCAGAACCTGGAAACAACCTAGATGCCCCTCAATGGAAGAATGGATAAAGAAAGTGTGGCACATATACACATTAGAGTACTACTCAGCAGTAAAAAATACAATGACATCTTGAATTTTGCACGCAAATGGATGGAAGTAGAAACCCAAAAATATGAATATGGTATGTACTCACTCATTAGTGGATTCTAGTCATAAACAAGGGACATTGAGCCTATAGTTCACAATCCTAGAAAACCTAAGTAATAAGGTGAACCCAACCAAAAACATACATAGATCCTCCTGGAAATTGGAAGCAGAAAAGAACCAGACAAAAGTTGGGTGCAGGGGGATGGGGGTGTGGTGGGGGAAGGGGAGAGGGGAAGAGAGAAGGGAAAAGGGGAGGGTTGGGGAGAGCCTCGGGGAGTGGGATGGTTGAGATGGAGGAAGGGCAGATATGGGAGCAGGGAAGAAGATATCTTAATGAAAGGAGGCATTGTGGGGTTGGCAAGAGGCTTGACTCTAGAGGTGGTCCCAGATGTCCTCAGGGATGTTCCCAGCTAGGACCCTGGTCAGTAGAGGAGAGGGTGCCTGAACTGGCCTTGTCCTGTAGCCAGACTGATGACTATCTTGAATATCACCATGGAACCTTCGTCCAGCGACAGATGGAGATCGAGACAGAGACCCACATGGGAGTACTGGACTGAGCTCCCAAGGTCCAGTTGGAGAGCAAAAGGAGGGAGAATATGAGCAAGGAAGTCAGGACCACGAGCCGTTGGTCCACCCACTGAGACAGTGTGCCTGATCTAATGGTAGCTAACAAAAGCCAGTTGGAATGGGACTGAAGGAGCATGGGATCAAACCGGACCCTCTGAATGTGGCTGACAATTGGGGCAGACTGAGAAGCACTGGGATTTGTCTCTATGGCATGTTCTGGTTTTTTGGATCCTAGTCTATTTAGATGCATACTTTCCTAAGCCTGGCTGGAGGGGGGAGGGCCTTGGACTTCCCACAGGGCAGGGTACCCTGCCTTCTCTTAGGACTGGAGGGGGAGGGGGAAGAGTGAGTGGGGGAGTGGGAGGGAAGTGGGAGAAGGGGAGGAAGTGGAAATTTTGATTCCTAGTATTAATAAAGTAATAATAATAAAAATATATAAAAAACTATGCATTCAGAGAAAACCACATATCAGTTTGCAAATGTAGGTTGCTATACAGTGTTTTACAGTTGGATTTTTATAAAGAATGTCACATGAACACCTTTCCCATAGTGCTTGGAAGTGTATAAAGGTGATTTCAATGGGAAAGAAATGGCCTTTATCTCACACACCTGCTATAGCTGATCTATTTTTGTATAGTTGAGGATTTCATTTTTTTTCTACTCCAGACTAGAGTACTGAACAATAGAAGCAAGTGTCTGACTAAGGCTGACAATTGAACGACCGTACTGTGTGGTGCTGGTAAGAATGGACAAGGTGTTTGGGGCTCCAGGATCATCTGCATTTGGGCTACGATTTCTTTTGCTTAAGGTATATATTATTGAGAGACATATGACAAATACCTACTCAAATCTGTTCATGATTTTAAAGAATTATTTTTTTAATCAGTCTCTTATTATTACCTTACAAGAACAAGGAAGCAGGAGTTGGACCTAGTAATTTTGGTTGGGAGAAAATTCTGGGACACTGATAGACTCAAGATAGAATAATTAAATCTTTGATTTGAGAGTCTGGGAAGATGTAGGATAAGTAACTAGAAAATTAAAGAGAATATTGGAAAATAGATTTATTTTAGTGGTCACCCTTAAAAACTATGATGTGAAAGACTGAGAACCCAAGGAAACATTCAATTTGACAATCAGAAGCTTATACTCCACAAGACACACAGCCTGATTTATATCCAGGATGTTACCTTGTAGATGGAAGTACACATTTGTCTGGTTTGTGATGTATTCTTAGTTTAATGAATGGTTTAACTCAGAAAATGGGAGGAAGAGGACACCATAGCAGTTGTTCACAATGTGACAAGGTTCAGTAAAGGTTACTGTGTCTGGCAAACACAATCAAATACCAAGAAATACCTATGAGGCCATGAAGCACAGGGTTATATGTGTGGTGTGGAATTCCCCTCTGTATGCTGTGATTATCATTGATTAATAAAGAAGCTACTTTGGACCTATAGCAGGGCAGGATAGAGCTAGGTGGGGAAAACTAAACTGAATGCTGGGAGAAAGAAGGTGGAATCAGAGAGAAGCCGTGTAGCCCTGCGAGAGACAGACACCAGATGGAACTTTACCCAGTAGGCCATAGCCAATTTGCAATACATAGATTAATAAAATGGGTTAATTTAAGATACGAGTTAGCCAGAAATATGCCTAAGCTATTGGTCAGACAGTATTGCAAATAATAAATTTTCTGAGTGATTATTTCATGGTCTGTGCAGCTGGGAATGAACAAGCAGCCCTCTGTCAACAAATTGGTGCCCAATATGGGGTTAACTATATCCAGGTAAAACCTGAAAAGCTTGGAAAGGAATTCTAGACACAAAAGTACAGAGTTAAGCATGACTTCTTGGTAGACAGCCTTTTTTTTTTTTTTCTGAATGGGCTCTGCTTGCTGACAGTATGCCACAGCTCCTTTAAGACAGGTCTTCCTGATTCAGTGATAGCAGAAAAAAATCCTCACAATTTCAAGATGGAGGTTTCCCGGTTCACCAGCAGAAATGGCTCTGACTCTTTTGGGAGGTCCGGCTATAAAGCATTTAAACGGGATTGTGAGTAGAGTGCTACAACTTGCTTAATGGCAACACAGACCCACTGTCTGCCTAAAAATGGGACAATGTTCATGGCTCTCAGAGGCAGTGAACATGTCTCTGCCATGTTGAACTGGGCAGAGCCAACAGGCAGGACTACAGAGCTGATCCTAGCCATGCCCAATTAGCATTTAAAAAAAAGCAGTCCTGGTCAGAAAAGGATTACAGATATTCAATAAAGACAGATTTAGATTAAAAAAGACCTATAAATGGGTCACAGTGTTAGACAAATGTATGTTGGCTCAGGAGAGAGAAGAAAAAGAGTACAGAGAGTTACAAAAAATGAATCTTTTTTTTTTTTAAAAAAACAAAGTCTTTAAAGAGACAGAATACAGGCAGTCATAGATTAAAAGGAGTAAAAAAAAAAGCCATGTAAAGATGGAATATACACAGAAAATCTGGATTATGTATATTATTATGTTTTCTTTAAGTTATTTGACTGTAAATGAATGGGCTGCTAAGCTAAGCCAACATATATATTTTTTAAAGGTATCTTGGGTTCAAAATTTGGGTCTAAGGATTTGTTGCTTTAGAAAAGAGTCTCTTCTTTTGTTTCCACAAAATATTAGAACCTGTGGATTTCTTCCAGACTAATGTAGTTTGATGAACCAAAGCCCCCGAAAGGTGAATATTCCCCCCCCCAAATTACTTTACCCAACAAAAATCAGGAAGCAGTTTGGAGAGAACTATGCCCAAATTCCCAAATATTGTTTGTAAATGTTTGTTTATATTTAAAGGGGGATATGCTATAGATATGAATACTTTGCATTGGTATGGATCTTGGTCTATTGATACAAATTTAAGATCAATTTTGTTATATTATATTTCTGCTCTTGATTAAGGTATTGTGTTTGTGCAGCTCATTTAAAAATGTAATGCATAATTAAGAAATATATGTTAATATATATTCATCTATAATAGTCAAGCTTGTAGTCATGCTAGTTAGGTTTTCTAGATATATAGAGATATATTTCAGTTAGATGGGTATTCTTTACATATTACAGAGCCCTTCAGAATATGGCATTTAAAATTTTTTAAGAACTTAGACTTTTCATAACAATGAGAAACATCTGTTCCTAGCAGCACCAATTGCTTCCGGAGGAGGATGGGCATTGAAGGGGCTCTTTATGGAGTTTGCTAGCCATTGGGCAAGAAACTGCTCTTGCCTGGATTGCTTGATGCTATGCTGTATAAACTGAACATGCAGGACCCACAGAAAAATGACTGCTGAATTTGCCTAAAGAAGGTGAGACAGTACTTTGAGGTTCCTGCTTCTTAAAAGAATCTAACAGACATTCTGCAGGACACAGAAGAAAGTGGCTGACAAACTGCCAATATAGGTAAAACTGTCTTTGAAATTTCCTGCTTCATGGAAAAGTCTGCTGGATACTAGGTGCCAGTAATTTAAAGATGGATTCCTGCAATGTTACAGAAGAACTTAGAGACTGTCCAGGCAACAAGATGTTTCTGTCAATTCTAGAGTTTTGGAACTTGCTTACAATGTGCTTCCTGTTTACTTAGGTAGTATTATATCCTTCTGGAGTCTTTGATGGAGTTAAAGAATAAATAGTTATATTTATAGTTTTCCTTAGTTATGATAAAAGATAAAGTAGATATAAATATTGTAACTATAATCCTTGCTTGATAACTGTTTTGTTATATGTAATTTTATGATATTAAAATTAAAACCTTCCTTTTCATTTAGACAGAAAAGGGGAGGTGATGTAGGATTTCCCTCCGTATGCTGTGATTTCCATGGATTAATAAAGAAGCTGCTTTGGGCCTATAGCAGGGCAAAACAAATGTAGGCAAGGAAAACTAAACTAAATGCTGAGAGAAAGAAGGCGGAGTCAGAAAGAAGCCATGTAGCCCTGTCAGAGACAGACGCTGGACAGAACTTTACCTGTTGAGCCACAGCCATGTGGCAATATACAGATTAATAAAATGGGTTAATTTAAAATATTAGTTAGCCAGAAATATGCTTAAGTTATTGGCCAAACAGTATTGCAAATAATAAAGTTTCTGAGTTATTATTTTGTGGTCTGGGCAGCCATGAATGAACAAGTGGCCCTCCATCAACATACGTGTGAGTGCAAAAACTTAACTCTCACTTTAGAGAGGATAAGCAGGAATTTATTGGAGTTAGGTGTGAGTGTCCATGGCCCAGGAACATAAATTGAGGGTACTCAAAATTCCAAGTTCTATTGTGGAAGCATTTTCATGAAGCTTTTGTAGTAACAGAATAAAGAACACATTTCAAAATACATGACAAACATCAGAGAGGAGGATCACAGCAAAGCAGGAGAACCTCAGCTACAGCCCTTTGGTGCTCTCTGATAACATGCTTGGCTTTTGGGCTTGTGGAATCTAAAAGTCTAGTAAGTCAATACATTCCAAAAGGTTTCTTACCTATAAGGCCTGACACAGAAGTAGGCAAGGAATGGGTAAAAGACAAATTGCAATTAGGCTCCGGACCTGCCACATTCCACCTCTCCACATCATGGCAGTGCTAATTCTGCCAGCCATCCTTTGCCGGTACAGCTTCTTTCCAAGCATTCTCATTCATACACTAAAATACAGAAACTGCAGATTCAGCAAAGTGATGTTAAGTATGTCCAATGTGGCCTTGCTTATCCACTCTCACAGGGAACCTGATTCCTAGTGGTGATTAAGGCAATTGGCACCACTCCCTGGTGAGCTTGCATTGTTATTAGTGGCTCTTGGTTCCATGCACTTTAGTAAGGCTCACTTGTTGGTGGGTGAGTAACTGGTGGGAAGTTCTAAGGAAAGGGGTTTGTTTGTTTGTGTTTTATCAAAGCAGAGCAAAGGTTGTAGAGAGTTCTTTGATTATATTTTCTCTTCTGCTCACCAGTACCTTTTGCACACATCAGCAGGAATCAAGCTCGAGTTGTTCTTGGACGTAGTGGCGACATTTCTATCTACCCTCTGCCCTCCCCCATATGTTGGAAATTTGAGGTCTACTGTAATTTATGTTAGAAAGGTAGTCCCTTCCTTTGTTTGGAATGACAGAAGACTTGGTTTGCTTTCATCCCATCCATAGTCTTTCATTTGCTAATGTTGACAATTCTTTTTAGGATGATTTAACCAATATACAAATAATGATAGCATCAGCAGCCCATTGATACAAGAGAACAGGAAAACCCAGAGTACAGAGTATAGATTTGTGTCTCTTAGAAATATATTGATTTCATGCCACTTTGAGGTAATTAAATCTGCTGGTTCTTAACGGGCAGAGCTACAGCTTGGGGCTGAGGTGGAATCCAATGTCCTCCCCTAGGGGGGATCCCAGTTGGTGACACTCACCACCATGCCTGGTCTCTCTATCTTGTTCGTAGTTGCAGCCTCTGTATCTGAGCAGCATGTGGCTTAGCACATACTCAGTAAGACCTGCAGCTAAATAACTTCTTACCATTCAGAAAGTTATTATCCAGGCAAAAGCCATTTATTCATGCATGTTAGATGCACAGTCATATTGTATTAGTTAATTTCTATTCATTGTGGGCACATACCTAACAACAAGCAATTACAAAGAGGAAGGTCTGAAGGGTACACAGTCCACTGTGGGAAGGCATGGTGGAGGGACTAGTTTCTGTCTCTGGTGGCAGGAGTGTGGGACTTCCTACTACTTCATGGGGACAATTGGAAGCAGAAGAAACTCCAACTGGATATAAGGCTGGGCTATAGCCCATGGTGCCTGCCCCAGCAACTCCCTCCCATGAGGCACCTCCTAAGACTTCCACAACCTCTTAGACAGTACCATCAGCTGAGCACCAAGTGTTCAAAAACAGGAGGCTGTGAAGAGTGTTCCACATCTGAATCACACCATTGTTCAAATGCACATGGTAAGTGAAACACTGTTATCGGTCTGCTTTCTCATTCCTCCCTTACCAAATCATGGGCCTTTCCCTGTATCTATAGCGTTCTGGGACGCAGTTATTTTCTGAGTTAGACTGTCTGCTGACTATCTCATTTCAACGTCTTTCTGATTTAGATTTAATATCCAGGGTGCTCTCACAAGCAGGTGTTCTTATTTAAATAAGGTGAGCCCTAGAATAAGATGAAGGATGTTTGTGATTTATGTGTTAGTGTGAAGAGTGAGAGATGGCATATTTGGATTTCTGTTTACATAAACTTAAAATAGAAACCTACAATAAATCTGTATATAAATAGGTCATTGTAAAAAAATCAGCATAATATGCTGTTACCAACTTAGTAAATATGTACCAGAGCAAATAAATTGAATTTATTTTAATTGGAATTATGTGAGAGTATTTTTAAAACACTGTTGAGGATTTTCTCTAAAAGATTATCAAGAAGCTGAGGAGTCAGGATGTACCAGGGATTCTTCTGAAAAAAGGTGTAATACACATAGTCTTGCAAATTTAATCTTCTAGGCATAGTTTCACCTAATGAAACTCTCCACACTAATGTGTTTTTCTATCTTTATCTGTAAGATATCATTCTTCAGAGAGAAGCCTGGGACTGACATCAACATTTCTTTATGAATCTCATTGGCCACAACCCATGAATGTGTCTTCACATACCTTGAGCGAGGAGAGCAATACTTATGACTCTGCTGTGGATCCTCTGCCTAGGAGGATACAAGGGAGAAGTGGAGAATTTTACGACTAGGGTGCTGATGAGATGGACGAATCCTAACCATGATCATCTCAGACCTAAGATTTATCCCTTTTCCCCAATAATATTCTAGAGAAAAGCATCATTAAGAGAACTGGGTCTTCATAGTTTATCAAGCATCAGCTCTGGGTGTTCAGAGAAAAAGTCATGGAGTCAGAGAGCTCACTCCTCCAAAGCATAATTAATTTCTGAAATCTTGAGGCTTTTGCCCAACCCTGATATCCTTTTGCCATTGGGCTAACTTATCCAGTGAGGTGTCAGTAAAAAACTTCTCCAGAGGATAAAAAGAACTAAAACTTCACCACTCAAGGTCAGTTTCAAATGTTTGCAGAGGTTATTGTATGCTTTAAAGTTTCTCTTGCTGTATTTTCTATAGTGTCTAAAATATGAGCTCCTTGCTCGGCTGTAATAGTAGTCCTTCAGTGTTAACTTTGAAGAGCAGAACTGTACCTTCAATCTGCTGTACCACTTTTACAAACACCAGAATTTCTATAAATTATGGACTCATTCCAGTTGTTGTTTCCCCTTTATTGACAAACCCCCACATAACTTACATAACCAAATATTCTTTAGCAAAGATAGTAATAAAATTTCAAATGCAAAAATACATTTGAGGAACAATCTGCCTTGTCTGTAAGCTTTTGTACTCCATTAGGTGATTTAACTCAGCCCACATGGTGGAGGGGCCCTGTAATTCCCAACCTGATGACCTAGGTTTCTTTTTCAAATGCCGATGACCACAGCATAATTTCTTTTCACACATCTGTTCCTTCCTTTGAATGTGCCAAACAAATAGAAATAAATGATGAAAATATGCAAATACAATGCGGAAGCTTAAGCTTAAGCACATCTCTAGAATAAAAATAAATCAATATATCCACAAATAATTGCTCTATGTGAGAACACATAAATATTTATAAAAAATTTCAATTCGTCGCAGGAAATTTGAAAACTTCTGTGATAAGCCTACTTCTGTGATAAGCCATCCATTATTTTGAAAAACTCTTGAAATAGACATAATATCATAAAGATCATAAGTGTATTCCTAAATGTAAAAAAAAATAATTCAAATTTTCAAAGTTTTTTTTTAAAGCATTGGTTACTCTGCTCAGTTGCCCCCATGCCTAATGCCTGGAGTCCAATCCCCAGTACTCAGATGTTATAAGGGAAGAACTGTCTCCCATGGTTGTTTCTTAGTCTCTACAAGCACACCATGAATCCAAACTCAATGGATTTAAGAAATAATCTTAAAGACATGAGAACTTTGGGTAGATCACACGTGCCAGTGCATACCGTGCCGTGCTGATATACTGCAGAGAGCTTTCTTTATGGCCTCATCACTCATATTTCAGCCAAAGAGTTGGCGTTATCTAAGGCTTGACTCATTGGTGCTAAGATCGATTTCTGGAAGTGATTATCCAGTGGTGAGCTGGTTCTCTCACTGTAAAATTCCCTCTCAATTCTTAGAGGACTGTTTTCCTATCTATCAGTAATCAGTACTGTGTAGATTATTTCATTAGGAGTTGCAACATGGTGTCTGTTAAAGTCTTTTCAGGCTGCTATAATAAAGTTCCTTAGACTGAATAATTTATGAACAATATAAAGTTATCATGCAATTCTAGAGACTGAGAAGCCCATGATAAAAGTTCCCAGAGGTAGTTTCTAGCTGGCCTTCTATAGGTCTTCATGTGCTAAAGTACACGCATGCTCCCCATGGCATCTTTTACAAGGCAATAATCTCAATCATAAAGGCATAGCTTTCCTAACCTCATCTCCTCCCTAAACCTCAGTCTTTTAATTTTACAATGGGTTAAGTTTAAATGTGTGAACTGGGTGGGAGGGCAAGAATTAAACTCCTAACAGGATCTGATTTGGTAACTTAATATGTGTTTACTAGCTAGAAAAAAAATTTAAAACATTAACTCTTTCTATTCAATTTAGTAATCCTGTAATATCTGTCTGTAAAAAGGAGAGAGTCGATACGCAGTCTTTTTCCATCCAATATCCTTCTTGGTGTAACTGACACTCAGCATTTGCCTTGACAACTATAAATACACAATCAATCTGATGAAGTCAATCATTTATCTTTTAGTTATTTGAATATTACCATCAGTTTCAAATTTAGGGTGCCAATATTAATAACAATAAGATCACTGGCTGTAGATTCAGGTTTATTTGGAGTTTGCTCTTTGACTAAATACTATTAGAGAGACGTGGCCAAATAATTGTTTTAAAAATCTTTGAAATATTTACTATTCTCATCGTGTGTGTGTTGGTTTGAAATTAAATGGCCCCCATACATCCGTAGGGAGTGGCACTGTTGAGAGGCCTTGTTGGAGTAGGTGTGGCTTTGTTGGAGGAAAAGATCACTGAGAGTGAGCTTTGAGGTTTCAGAAGCTCAAGTCAGGTCTAATGACTCACATTCTCTTCATGCTGCCTGTCAATCTGGATGTAACACTCTCTTCTCCTTCTTCAGTACCATGTCTGCCTGCACACTGACATGTCCCACCATGATGATAACGGACTAAACTTCTGAAACTGTAAGCCCCAATTAAATGTTTGTCATTGTAAGAGTTGCTGTGGTCACGGTGTCTCTTCACAGAACTAGAAATCCTTACTATAACAATGTACATAAATAATATTATAAAAGAGATTTATTTCAATATGCATTAAATTAATAGCTATTGGTTTTTAGTATTTCTTTGAAATTAATTGATTTTTTCTTAATTAGGTAAACAATGATTTCAATGTAATGAGTACAGGAGATACAGAAAAGATCATCACTAGCCTTCTAGGGTTCTGTTTGTCCCTGAATGTGTAATTATTTTTTATTAGTTTTGGAGAGAACATTGCAGAAAAATACAAAAGGGATCCTTCATCCCTATTGTCCTGAGTGTACCACACCTGAAACATAAGTGAATATGCTTGTGTCTTTCCACAATGTCAGAGTTCATTGGGTAACAATGAGTCTGCAAGATTTAGCAGTTTCAATGACAGCAGTTTATCACTTAATCCACCTATCTTAGTAGCCTGGCAGAAACAAATGCAAGTTTTTTCCAACCTTAAAATTATTTATTTTAATTAATTAATTAATTAAAATTATTTATTTAATTTACTTATTATTTAATTTATTTATTTTATTCCAGTATTAAAATTACTCATATTATTCTCTATATCACACAGCATATAGGAGATAGCTATGTATATCTATCTTTCTATCTATCCATCTATCTATCTATATATCTATCTATCTATCTATCTATCTATCTATCTAGCATCTATCTTCTGTCATCTATGTATCTATCTATCTATCATCTATGAGTTACAGAATTAATAGAAGTTAAAGAGGCTGCAGCAGAGTTCAAGAGATTTCAGAAGTGGGCTGAGAAAGAGTCTTGCTAATAAGACAATTATGTTAACTGATAAGATAATGATAAGTAAAAAGATTATCTTACTAAAATATAATAAACTAGACCAGTGCCTGGAGGGAGTTGCTGCTGTACTTGCTAGAGTTAGGTTTGAGAGCAAAACTGTAGAATTTGATTGTGAGGTTAATTAAGGGCTGGACCGGTGTTGGGCAAATCAGGAGCAGAAACAATGGATTAGGTCTGTATCCTGATGAAGGGACAGGTAGATGGATGAGCAGGCAGTTGAGAAGGCTCTGTCAAGAGCAGTAGACCAAGCCAACCTATAGAGTTCAGAGTCTTCAGTCTTTGACTCATATATATCAGATATTAGACAATAAGCTGGCGTGGGGCCATGCCATCATGGTGTTAGCTGTCCATCACTTTATGGGGTCCAGAGAAGGGAGTTACATCTTCTCCATAGTCTGGTGTGTCCAATAAATGCTTGGGTCTTTTTTCTTCTATGTGATTTTAATATGCCTATACACCCATCATTTTGGTTCTCCTCAACAAACCTATAGAGTGTCCCCTTTCTGATATGGGATTCCCCTCTGTATGCTGTGAATATGTTTTATTGCTATTGGTTAATAAAGAAGATTTTCTCAGTCAATGGCTTAACAGAGTAAAGCCAGGCAGAAAATCTGAACAGAGATGTAGAGAGAGAGTAGGTGGAGTCAAAGAGACACCACATAGCCACCAAAGGAGGAAGACGCCAGACAGAAACTTACTGGTAGGCTACAGCCATGTGGGAAATACACAGATTAATAGAAATGGGTTTAATTTAAGAGTAAGAGTTACTTAATAAGAAGTCTAAGCTATTGGCCAAGCAGTGTTGTAACTAATATAGTTTTTGTATAATTATTTCAGGTCTGAGCAGCTGGGAAACGAAAGAACAGCCTCTGCCAACACCTTTCTGTCCCCAGAAATATGTCATCTATCAGTCTGTGACAGACAGATGGTTAAGTTTTGGGGTTTACCCAAAGGCAGTCATCTTTCTACCAAAACTGGGCACATAACTACTTGTAAAATGGATAGAGCCTCCTGTCTCCTCTTAGAGGAGGGGATTGCAAGGTAGGAGGGGAGATAGGGAGGGGGACTGGGAGGGGAGGATGGCAAGGAGGCTATGGCTGGGATGTTTAATAAATAAATGAATGAATAAAAATTGAAAAATACAAGTCTTTTAGGGGAGTGAACAACCTCAAAACCATGGTTTCATAAACTCCAAAGTAATTTAGAGTAGTGAGGGACTAGGAGTTAGATAAGAAAAGGAGGCTCCAGGTAGATGAATCTACTTAAACATTTTAGATAGCTGATTTCCTAATTGATTTTTTTTCCTGTCCAAGGAAACTTAATGCATTTTTTTTCTTCCCAAAGAGAACCATTTGGTGGGATTTTCAAATCTCCCACATGAGGAGGGGCTTTTCCTTTCTTTATCTGGATTAGTCAGTGTTATGACAGCCCAAACTAGCCAATATCTTACCCTCAAACACATACAAGTTTTGTCTTTGTTCAACAAACATAAATTCTGGATTCTAGATCCCCTCTCCACGGCAGAGTCTGGTTCTTCGTGTGCTTTGTTCATTCTGTCTCTCTCTGACTGTCTCTCTGTTTATGTCTCTATCTCTCTCTGTCTCTGTCTCTCTCTGTTTATGTCTCTATCTCTTTGGTCTCTGTCTTTCTGTCTCTCTCTGTCTCTCTGTCTCTCTCTGTCTCTACATGGACATGTCTGCTTTTAGTAAAACTTGGCTGAGTGCTGAAATCTTGGTTTCTCTGCCTTTTTACTCTTTATACTGGTAGAGAAAAAGAATCTGTCCCTGCAACCACAGATGACTCCACCACAATGGCAGCAGTAGGGCATAACCTGATCTCAATTCATTTTTTAAGTGGCTTCCTATTCTGTAATTTGTTCAATCAGTCCTTTCATGAAGGGCAAATAATATTTTACTGACAATCTTACTGTATTGTGATAAATTCCTACAACTGGTACTTTTGATTAAAGACCAGATGTATATGAGGCTTTGTAGATATTATTGATTCTCTTTAACAGTGATTAAATGATTTCACACTCCATTGGCACTGCACACATAAGAACACATCCTTTCCCCAAATGACGTGTTTATCAGCTTGAATGGCTGCTTCATGGATACCACTTAGGGGAATATAATTTAGACATTTTTTTCTAAAATGATAGGACCAAAGGAAAATCAAAATGTTACTCACAACTGCTCTTTAAAAGCTGATTAAAACCATGGCTGTTCAAATTGTGGCTTGGACCTGAAGTGAATTACATCTGCATTCCAGTGTTTGATCCAATTTGTGGAAGAGAAAGCCCAACCATGCATGAAATTGATTACATTAAACCAATGAGCTACCACGCGCTTAGGGTGAGGTAAGCTGCAGCGGAGACCTTGGATCCTTCCAAACCTAGAAGCCGCAAGAGAAAAGAGAGATTGCCAGCATCGCAGACAGCACACAGTTCCTCATGTTGCGGTGACCCTCAACCATAAAATTATACTTGTTGCTACTTCCTAGCTGTAATTTTGTTACTGCTATAAGTTGTAATGTAAATATCTCTGTTTTCTGATGGTCTTAGGTGACCCCCCGCCAAGAAAGGGTTGTTTGACCCCTCAAAGGGGTTCTGGCCCACGGTTTGATAACTGTTGCATTAAAGGGACCAGTCATGGCCCTTTCTCTGGTAGTGCTTTTGGAGGTTGGAAAATTGCTATTTAGAAGGAAGTTAGGACCGTGAGGGGCTGGTCCACCTACTGAGACAGTGTGCCTGAACTAATGGGAGCGCACCAAATTCAGCTGGACTGGGACTGAATGAGCATATGATCAAGCCAGACTCTCTGAACGTGGCGGCGAATGGGGGCGGACGGAGAAGCCATCAACAATGACACCAGGACCTATCTCTTCTGCATGTATTATCTTTTTGGGAACCGAGTCTTTTTGGATGCACACCTTCCTAGGCCGGGAGGGAGGGGGCCTTGGACTTCCAACAGGGCAGGGCACCATGCCCTCTTTAAAGGAAGAAGGGGGAGGGAGGAGGGGTGGGAGTAGCGGGAGGGGACCGGGAGAAGGGGAAGAAATGTAAAAATTTAATTTATTTATGTTTTTGAATGGAAAAAAATAAAAGAATACGGAAAAAAAAAGAAAATTGCTATTTAGTCGATACATGAAGGATAAGATAGCCAAGAGACAGGAAATATTTACATTGACTTTTGTGTGCATTTGGAAACATTTAGAAGATTATAATGACTATATGCCTAAGATTGAAAGACAAAAAAGAACATGCATGCTAAGACCATAAAGAGTGATTTAAAACTGTAGTTCTGCCTTCCTAAGGGATAAATTTTTGCTTTGCTTCATTTCTCCGAGGCTGACAGATTTATAACACTGTTTTGTATCCAACTATTCATGGTCCAAGTATTATGAGAAAAGACTGCTGTATTATCTGTTCCCTGGGATGATATAAACCAATGTTTATTAAGCCCCAGTGAGGTACCAACGGCAGACTAAAGCAATGATTGCAGCTAAGTACAGCCTAAGGAGTTTATTGGTTTACTTACAAAGCATGGGTGAGAGGTTATTACAGGAACATTCGTGACCCCAAAACAGCTACTATGAAATCCCACTTCATCATGGAAGCCACATAATGCTATCCCTCTTTCCATTTACTGTCTGGTTCATGACAATAATAGTTCCTCCTAAGACCTCTTGAAGCTAAAGGAGGACATGGGTAAATGATGGCTACAACCTCTGAGAAGACTCCTGTGGACCCTCCCCTCCACCCTTTGTTCTTCTACTGGGAAAATGTCAGTAGCTCCAGTACCATTCTCATAGACCCAGATACTTCTGTACTGTTTTGCTTGATCAATTGCTGTGACTTCCGGGCCAAGAAGATCTGTACTCCAAAACTGTGATGGGATGATTGTGTTATGCCCACGGTGGGGGGTGTACTGTAATGGAAACTTTTAAAAAATGTATAAAAGAGTTTTAATTATGTTAGAAATGGTCCTGAGGTCTCTGGGAAATGACCAAACAACAAGGTAGATCTACTTTTATAGAAGGGTGCTATTCCCATAGAGATTCTGAAGCGAGCCTGGCACACCTACTGGAAGCCCCACTGGGTTTTTATTCCCAGTGCAAAGGGGGTTCTGTTTCCTCACTCTGGGTGGTCAGAGGATAGCCTTGCATTCTCATGTAACATTTTTTTAAAAAGGTGTAAATGTGGAGAGATTAATTAGCAAGGTAAAATTTCAAGATGTAATCCTGAGTGCCTCTTAGACAAATGTTGATTCCTAAACTTGTCCAGAATCCACAGTCCACAGAGCTGACAGTGCCTTTTGGGGAAGAATAATCCTGAGACAAGAGATGCAGAATGTCTCGACTCTTGAAGCCCAGACTTTACATTTTTAAAGATAGAATTCCATTCGAAAGAAAAGATGGTAGATTTTATTTATGTTCCTCACAGCTATAATTATATTCTAGATCTCTTTTCATTTACCTGGCTCTGTTTCTATTCTTGGTTTCATTCCTTCTTGCTTTAACCTTCCTGAGGGCCTACAGGGATCATGCAAGAGACCCAGATAGGACTCCAACATGGCCATTAAAGCAGCTCTTTCCCATTGTCTCTTCATAGAAAACTCCTGCCCAGAGACATCCATGATGAGGCTGCCCAGGTGGGGGTCCTGCCCATGCTGAGGTGCCCAGATAGAGTAGGGTGGGAGGGGATAAGGAAAGGAAGTTGTAAGTTGAATGTTGGTTCCATTCCCTGCAGGATCTTACTATTCATAGCATTGAATAATGGTGTTTTTCCAGAGCCTCTCAGCTTACATGTCTTTTTTCTATAGAGACAATCTCTAATAGTGATAAGAGTTTGAAGTCTGGGTCCTATCCCTACGGACTCAAAGGTTACAGAAAAAACGCTGGGCAGAATACTGTTCTGTTGCCTCCCTACCAGAAGTGACTCTCTCCTGCCTGTGTAATGAAGGATTCTAGTCAGGCTAAAACGCCACCCCTCCTTCTCAGGACTCGAGATTACTTCTGCTGTTTTCAATTCTTTACTGTTCATCTACTCTAGACAGTCCTATCCCTAAGGCTATGGAAATAATTCCTCAAGCAATGAGGAATTTTCTTTGAACATTAGATCCAATAACCTCACACACTTTTACTTTTAACCCACTGATTATTTGAAACAAATGTGTTGTGGAATAATTTTTTTTTGTACACTGTAAAGATCTGTAACTCAGATTGGTTAATAAAAAGCCAAATGTTCAATAAGTAGGCAGGATTTTTGAGGCAGAGAGGTTGCTGGGAAGAAGAACAGAGACACAGAGAGTTAACAGCCAGATACAGAGGAAGCAGGATGTGTATGTGATGAGGCAACAAGCTATGAGCCTCAGGATAGCACATACATTAATAGAAATAGTTTGATTTAAGTTATAAGAGTTAATTAGAAACAAGCCTAAGGTATCAGCAGAGCATTCATAATTAATAAGAAATCTCCATGTAGTTATTTTGGGAGCTGGCTAGCAGAACAGAAAATTCTGCCTACAAAAAGGGCCAATGCTATTCATACAAGCAAGTCATTTGTTGCCTAACACTGACAATCTCAAAGGTTAGGCGCTGCTTTTTAAAATAATATTTATTTCATGTATGCATATGTGTGTGGTATGTATGAATGTTTGAGCGCATATGCACAAAGCATGCATGGTAGCATGAGGTTGACATCAAGTGTCCTCCAACAAGCATTCTACTGAGTCAGGGTCTCTTGCTGAATCCAAAGCTTGGCAGTTCCAGCCTTTTGTCTCTCTGTCTCCCAAGTACTGGAAATACAGAGGCCACCATGCTTGGCCAGCCTTTGTGACTCTAAGGTTCTGGACTCTGATCTTTATGATTGAGTGGGAAGGGCTTGACATGCTGAGTGATTCCCCCAGGATGCCTGTGTTTGTTTGTTTATTCTTATTGATTTCTTCTTTTCTCTTCACTTTTGTTTGCTTTTGAAAGCTTCTTAGGGTAGATATTATATGCCTATGTTGTGAAGGAAGTATCTCACTGATGTTAAGGACAGAGGTGTGAAATCAGTGTCTTGGGATTTAATCAGAAAGAGAACTGGTTGACCTGTGAGGTGAAGAGGCCAAACCACTCTGGGGCAGGAAGCAGGGCAGTAGCAGGGAATGGCAGGTCAGGTCCAGGGCCAGACAGCAGAACAGGAAATGAACAGGCATTCATGTAGGATGTGTCAATAGCAGGGGACTGAGCTGAGTCTGGGAGTCCTCAGTTCCTACTGCACACACCAGGTATCAGATGATAGGTTGGTACTAGTCCACACCATCACAAAGTTAGATGTCTATCACTTTATAGGGTACAGATGAGGACTTAAACCTCTTCTTCAGTCTTGTGTACATGATATGTTCTTAGTCCTAGTTTTCCTGATGTAATTGTAATATACCCATGTGTTCCTTCTTTTCAATTGCCCCCAAAAAACCAATAAGGTGGCTCCCTTTCTATTTCCAGGAATAAAGCACTCATGCATCTGTGACACACAGGTGGTGCTTGGCAGACAGTGCAGTTTCTGCGTCCACCCACAGGCTTCTGTCAGCTTTTTACCTCAGAATGGACAGAGGCTGCCTGAAGACTGGAGTCTCTTAGGGGAACGCACATCCTGAAATAGCAAGTCGCGGAAGAGTACTGGAACCATGCTGGGGGTGCTAGCCTTCCCTGAGACAGAGAAAGAAATGGCTGTTTGGGAAAGCAACAGACCTAAACTCAGAGAGTAAAAGTGAGAGGAGGCTTTGCTGACGCGGTGGACAACTCCTGTCATGATAGGAGGGGAAACCCAGGCTTGGGAGTCCATTCCCCACTTTGGGTTAAGTGTTTTGTAAGGTCCCATGCCCTTCCATTTTCTTATTGTATTACCCAAATGTTTGTCCCCAGTGAGCCTTTTTTCTCTCCACTATTTTTTTCCATGAGAAAGGGAGAAGGTGTCTTAGGAATTCCAAACCCTGTTTCCCTAACTGCATCTACCCGTTTATGTTTTCCTTAGTGGGGCATAGCCTGATCTCAACAACCATTTAAACTCTGGCCAGTGAAATAATCACCCCAACAACATCTGAGGCACCAGATAGTGTTCCCCATCATTTTGTGCTGTGCTAAACTGCACCCCCAGAGATGCTTAAAGCATAAACCTGAAGATGTTGACAGATGCCTTAACCATCTGCTTACTTTGAAGCTCAGAGG
The DNA here is from genome assembly GCA_004026605.1 of Ondatra zibethicus. Taxonomy (NCBI): domain Eukaryota; kingdom Metazoa; phylum Chordata; class Mammalia; order Rodentia; family Cricetidae; genus Ondatra; species Ondatra zibethicus. The sequence continues at coordinate 23,594 of PVIU01017486.1, forward strand.
AGGCAGATAGGGGCGACATTCTCTCCTCTAGAGGTTCTAGTTCTTGCCTCTGCCTCCCTCCTTGAGATTATCATAGAAATTGGCCTTAACTTTCTTTGCACTTCCTGCTACCATGCATTCTCAAGAGTTAAATTGAGCTTCATCCTGAGACCCCAAGAAAAGGAGGCTAATGTTTTACTACAATACTGTCTGATGTCAGTACAGAGTGGGGGATGGTGGAAATTTGGCCAAAGGATGGAAGCTTAATATAGCTGGATCTGTTGTGTAGAAAACAAGGGAAAGGTCTAAGATGTGCTTTATGTTCCGAACATCATAACTGTCTACCAGGAAAGGGGACTACACAAAGAGAAACAAACAAACAAAAAAGTGAAACTTGTGATACCTTAGATAACACTGTGTCCAAACCCTAAATTTCAAACATCAGGTGATGAAGACTAGAGAAATTATTCCCTTCCCCTCCACAGAGCTCCACTCCACCTCTATGTTTTCCTATTTATCCCCAAGCAATGAGAGAAAGACAGAGACAAAGAGGCAGAGACACAGAGAGACAAAGAGACCCCAACCATATAGGGCATACTAGGTATGGAGATTCTTATCAACCATTTTCTCCTATGCTCATAGCACTCCCTTTAGGAGAAATGCCTAACTCCAGGGGGACAATTCAAGTCTCAGTTCTTTCCTTAGTCACAGACTCTCAACAAGTCAAGAAACTCAGACAGTTCTTTGAGTGCTTATGCAGATATATCAATAACTCCCAGACATTAGTCTTAGTTTATCAACTTACATAGAAAGACCTGTACTTAGTCTATTTACCATACCCCTGGAGAAAACAAGAAGATCTTGGAGGAAGCTAAAAAGTATGTAAGATGAGCTACTTAGTAGAAATCCTAAAGTCCACTTGCCTAGTGCACAGCTCATCCCAAATCAAGAACCTACTTAATGGAATTACAATACTCAAGCAGGAACCTATAGCTGTAGACTGATGGTAGAAAGGTTTATTGTGGGAATGGAAAACTGCCTAAAGAAATCCCTTCACAAAGACAAAATCAGAGAGACCACTCAAGAAAGGGGAGAAAATCCTGCCCTATTTACAACACGATAATAAGCAAATTAACTTTCTTGGTCACGATGTCTATGGTGAATCTAGACATGGGTCTTTCAGGAAATTCACAGACTTGAATCCCTTATCTCCCAAAGAACAAGCCTTTAAGACAAGCATCTTAACACCCAGTCAATCCCTGACATCCTTAGAAAGATCCAAAAAAGGATGTATGGAACCTCAGACCGCTTAGGCTCAGTGGTCAGCAATTCAGATCTGAAGGAAGACACCAGGAAAAAAAGAAGAGTAGAGAAAGGAGTCCAGACGATTGTGCTTGAAGACACCACTAGTCAGACCTATTTACTACAGGATTCCTATATTAAATCTCAGAGATCAAAAAGTCCCAGGTCAGACCTTCTTTTAATTCACCCCCTGCCACAGCCCACGAGTAAGGGTCCAAGGGCCTCGTGCTAAAGGGTGGATTGTACCCACTCTCAAAGCAACAAAAACTCAACACTCTGGCAACCTTACAGGGCTGAGCATGCCCATGGAATAGTTGTGGTCCCATTTCATGACATTTTGGTCTCTGACAAAGAATCTTGGGGTGCCCCAAACATGTAATTTGCTTGGCCAAGAAAAGTAATTTGCTGATAGATACTAAGGACACTTACTTAGTCCTTATCTTCTTTTCCTGGAACTTTTTCCTTACAGTTTACAGAAATAGTGGGAGTAGAAGGAAGCTCTCTATTTCAACCTTTATTCTTCTATAACTATGCCATTGCGGAGACCCTGTTTTTAATCATTTATTCCTGGTGGTTCCTCAATGCCCTTCTTCCTTGTTGAGAAGAGACATAATGATCTGCCTAAGGGCAATTTTCAGTATGACAGTATCCATAGATTCATGACAGCCCTAGCCTCTGAGGTGACCCAAGGGATTCCAGCCAGTTCAACTGTTTGAGATATGGGATCCCTGGTCTCACTCAAACTGCTTAAATCTTAATCTAAATCGAGCCTGGGGTGAGTTATCTCAATACAGAGGTCAATACTATGGAGATGCAATGCCGAACTAGGATTACAACCTATCATTAACATTTTCTAAAATGCACCTACTAGTCTCTTGCTAGTTCCCCTGTGGTACCTTAATCCCTGTAGGCAAACCAAGCAGAGAATGTTACAGACTTATCAATGAGGAAACAATCCCACTGTAACCTCTGGTGGTCATCCCTACATTTTTCTGTTTCAGGCTCCTGAGTACTGAAACACTCAGGTACAGTGTAGTAGATGCCCCCCATCTCTTTGCATTTCTTTGTACTTTAAACCTTAGTTCGTGTTTTCCTCTGAATGGGAGGACCTAGTCACTGGAGTTTACCAGCAGCACCAAGGGACAACCTCCCCCTTTTTGTAGGGCACTACAAAAGGTCTTAGGGACTCAGTTTTGCCAGGAGCCATTCTTTACCATGCAGATGGTATTTTTATATGTAGTCTTTGCAGGGAAGGTTCAAATCAAAATGCCATCAGGATCTTAAACTTCCTAATCTCTCAAGGCAACCAAACATCTCAGAATATGACCCAGATAACTCAAAAGAAGTGCAATAACTGGGATGTTTTGACATTGCAGCAAGACAGTGATGCCCTTCCAAATTAGGCCACAATCCAACTAGTGCTACCAAAGTCAAACAGATTTGATCCTTTTGGGGGATGGCTAACTATTGCCTTAAATTTGCCAATTTTAGATTAATGTCAAAACCTTCTCTGAAGTTGTCAAGAGCTTGTTATAGAGTTCCTAGCAGTCCCATGGACAGGGCATATGCCAATACACCCTCACAAACATACCTAGAGAGCTTTCTTTCTGAAGCATTTTTGATTTGAACAATCTGAAGCAAAGATAGCTTGCAAGGAGATGAGTACACCTCTCTCAGTCTGCAGAGATCTGAATTGAAGATTGGTTTGAGAGTCTTTAGGGAGTAGCCATAGTAACTGAAGGTTTGAAGATGCTAAAGTGGGTATCATCTTACCCATTCTCAAAGCTTCAGTTACTATGTAGGCAGAGAGGACAAGAAGTGAAAAAGCCCTGAGGCAGAAGTATGTGGGGCATGTCATAATAATATCCAGTGTGCTCCAGTCAATGGAGCATAAGAGAAATAAAGAAAAACTGAGTGAGAAAAATGATAGGACAGGGAACGTGTAAGCACCAGAAAGAACTTAGCTTTACTCCAACTGAAGTGCAAAGCTATCAGGAGGGTTAACAGGCAAGTGAGAGAATTGTGCTGTTTTTATTTAGTGTTCCTTTAGTTAGCATATAAAGTAATTGCTCTTACAGAATTTTCAAACATACTTGCATTTTTATTGTTTCCCCTCCACATCTTATATGCCTATACTACCATTTGGGGAAATGTGGGGGAATATTATCAACCAAAACTTGCTCATGAAAGCATAAATAAGAGTTCCAGAACTATTAGGAATTATCCAACTCCCCAAATATTTAGGTATTTCTCAATTTGTTATTTCTTAATCAGATCGATTTAATAATTGAGACAGTGCCCCAAGAGCAAGATTTTGTTTTTCATCCACAAATAACAAAAATGGCTTCTGGAGACTGGCATGCTCAGCGCTACAGTTTCTGTGATTCAGTTTATTTGGTTAAAGTTGTTCCAACTGACCATCCCAGTAAAACAGATTCTGAGTCTGGGGATTTAATCTAATTTTCAAAGCAACAGCTAGAAGGCCTCATACCTCACCAAGTAAAGACCAAAATAGAATTAAGAGTCATTTTCGCTAAGTCCGAAGCAGATTAATAAAATATTAGGCAACCCTCCTAGTTGATCCAGAAGTAATTACCAAATCTTGTGGCATCCTAAATCTTGCCTTATTCTAGTCAGAGAAAGTTTTTCCAACCAGGCACATTTACATCCTGAGACAGTCTTCTCCATCGGAGGTACCAGCTGTGCTGACTCAAGTGGCCAGCCCCTAGACAGCTCAGAGGAGATACCATTTGCTGACAGGAGCAGTTATTTTCTAAGTGGAGAACACAAGGCAGGACATATGCAGTGGTCAGCCAAATGTCAGTAACAGTCTCCCCATCATCCCCTTCTACTCTGATCCAAAATGCTAAACTCAGGGCTCTGTTTTGAGAGCAAGGATAAAATGATTAGCGTTTGCACTGCTTTGAAGTATGCCTGCATGGTCTTTCATGCTATATTGCCTATCTGAAAATGTGATATTAACAGCCAACAACTTGCCCATAAGACATAAACAAGAGATTCTAGGTCTGCCATGAATTATCCAACTCCCTAAATGAGTGGTCGTTGTCCACTGCAAAGAGCATCAATAGGACTTGTCTGATAGTGCCCAAAGAAATAAGCTGGTAGACAGAGAGGCCACAGAAATGCATCTTACTAGATCGCCTTAGAATTAGCACTGTTCCCTCTAAAGATGAATTGTATAAAATAGAAGAGTATGCCCAAAGAGGAAGAGTGAGCTTAAGAACTATGTGGCAACTGAAGAGGACTGTAGATCTACTTGGAGAATAAAATAGTAATATTACAGGTCCTGCAGGGGAAAATAGTTAAGAAAATGCAAAATAACTCTTCCCACTTGGGGAGAGATATCCCCTAGAAATGTTAAGATAGCTATTTATAGCTCCGAAACCGTGCTGACTAGTATATTATATCAACTCCATAGAGGCTAGAGTCATTTGTAAAGAAAGAATATCAATTAAGAAAATGTGCCCAACAGATTGGCCTGCATTCAGGAAAGGACAATTTCTAAATTAGTCATTGATGTGGGAAGGCCCAGCTCACTGTAGATGGTGCCACCAATGTGTAGTTACCTGGTCCTGGGGGTACATATGAAAGCAAGCTAAGTAAGTCATAGGGAAGGTCAAACCAGTTAGGCAGCACTCCTCCATGGCTTCTGCTGCAGGCTCCTGCCCTGACTTCCCCCAATGAAGAACTGTTACCTGAAAGGGTGATGAAATAAACCTTTTCCTTCCCATGTTGCTTTTGGTCATGGTGTTGTAACACGGCCATAGAAACCCTAACTAGGACAGGGACTATCATAGTAAAGACAGCATGTCATGCCTCACACTATGCACACACAACAACTCTGGACCTCCTCTTCATTCTCCTCTTCCTCCTTATTCTCCTCTTATACTCTTGAGCTAATCTGAGGAGAAGTACTTATACAGCTGAGGCCTGGCAAGAAGAATTTACTTAGATGTCTCCTTGGGTCAGTTTGAAATAGTTCTTAGGGTTTCTAGACACCTACACCATCTAGACAGAAGGTTTCCCTACTAAGACTGCAAAGGCCTCTGAAGTGGCAAAGGTCCTCCTAAAGCAAATAATCCCAAAGTCTGGCCTCTGTCACTCACTACAGAGCAATAATTGAACTTCATTTACTTTACAGATGATCAAGTCTGCGTTGAGAAACTTTTGGAAAAGATATTATCTACACTCTGCTTGGAGGCCAGTCATCAAACAAAGCTGAAAGAAATAACCAAATTATTAACAGGAAAACCTCTGAAATGTGTCTAATGCTATTACCCATTGCCCTCATGAGAGTGAGAACTGCTCTAACGCCAAGTTCGGCCATGCTGAATTACTGCAGGAAGGGCTTTCCTTCACAGTTTTTGTCTTAGACTCTGTAGTAAAGCAGAAGATTTTTCTGTACATAAGGACATAATGAACCTTGGGCAAGTCCAACAAGCCCTGGGATATGGGAAGAAGATTATGTCTGTCACAAAGGATGGTGCCACAAAGGTTGTAGATCTGGAGACCAAATCCTCCTTTTTTTCATATTCTTTTATTTTTTTCATTCAAAAATTTACACTTCTTCCCCTTCTCCCAGTCCCCTCCTGCTCCGCGCCCTCTTCCCTCTTCCTGCTTCCTTAAGAGAGGGCATGTTACCCTGCCCTCTGGGAAGTCCAAGGCCCTCCCCTCTCCATCCCAGCCTAGGAAGGTGTGCATCCAAATAGACTCGGTTCCCAAAAAGATAATACATGCAGAAGAGATAGGTCCTAGTGCCATTATTGTTGGCATCTCAGTCAGCCACCATTGGCAGCCACATTCAGAGATTCCGGTTTGATCATATGCTCATTCAGTTCCAGTCCAGATGGATTTGGTGAGCTCCCATTAGATCAGGCATACTGTCTCAGTGGGTGGACCAGCCCCTCATGGTCCTAACTTCGTTGCTCATCTTCTCCCACCTTCTGCTCTTTGACTGGACCTTGGGAGCTTAGTCCATTGCTCTGATGTGAATGTGGGTCTCTGTCTCTATCTCCATCCATCGGACTAAATTTCTATGGTGATGATCAAGATATTCATCAGTGTGACTATGGGACAAGACTACTTCAGGCACCCTCTCCTCTGCTGTCCATGTACCTAGCTGGGGACATCCCCGTGAACACCTGGGATCCCCTTTAGAGCCAATCCTAAAATACTGCCTTAATGTAGATATCTTATTCCCTTCTCCAATAGCCTTCCTTCCTCCATCTCCACCCTCCCACTCCCCCAAGCTCTCCCCAGTCCTTCCCTTCTCCCTTCTCCTTCCCCCTTTCCCCTTCCCCCACCCCACCACTGCTACTCTTACCCCTATCCTCACCCCTGTGCTTCCAACTTTTGCCCAGTGATCTTGTTTTCTTCCAATTTCCAGGAGGAGCTATATATGTTTTTCTTTGGGTTCACCTTGCTATTTGGCTTCTCTAGGCTTGTGAGCTATAAGCTTAATGTCCTTTGTTTATGGCTAGAGTCCACTAATGAGTAAGTACATACCATAATCGTGTTTTTGGGTTTGGGTTACCTCATTAAGGATAGTGTTTTCTATTTCCATCCATTTGCATGCAAAATTCAAGATGTCACTGTTTTTTACCGCTGAGTAGTACTCCAATGTGTATATATTCCACACTTTTCTGATCCATTCTTCCATTGAGGGGCACCTAGGTTGTTTCCAGGTTCTGGCTATTACAAATAGTGCTGCTATGAACATAGTTGCACAAATGCTTTTGTAGTATGATTGGGCTTCTCTTGGATATATTCCCAAGAGTGGTATTGCTGGATCCTGAGGTAGGTTGATTCCCAATTTCCTCAGAAATCACCACACTGATTTCCAAAGTGGTTGGACATGTGTGCATTCCCACCATCATTGGATGAGAGTTCCCCTTACTCTACATCCTCTTCAGCATAGGCTATCATTGGTGTTTTTGATTTTAGCCATTCTGACAGGTGTAAGATGGTATCTCAAAGTTGTTTTGATTTGCATTTCCCTGATTGCTAAGGAAGTTGAACATGACCTTAAGTATTTTTTGGCCATTTGAACTTCTTCTGTTGAGAATTCTCTGTTCAGATCATTACCCCATTTTTTAAATGGGATATTTAGAATTTTAATGTCTAGTTTCTTGAGTTCTTTGTATATTTTGGACATCAGACCTTTATCTGATGTTGGGTTAGTGAAGATCTTCTCCCTTTCAGTAGGATGCCTTTTTGTCTTAATGACTGTGTCTTTTGCTTTACAGAAGCTTCTCAGTTTCAGGAGGTCCCATTTGTTCATTGTTGCTCTTATTGTCTGTGCAACTAGGGTTTTACATAGGAAGTGGTCTCCTTTGCCCATGTATTTCAGGCTACTTCCCACTTTCTCTTCTATTAGGTTCAGTGTGGTCAGATTTATATTGAGGTCTTTAATCCAATTGGACTTGAGTTTTGTGCATGGTGATAGATAAGGCTCTATTTTCATTCTTCTACAGGTTGGCATCCAGTTATGCCAGCACCATTTGTTGAAAATGCTTTCATTCTTCCATTGTACAATTTTAGCCTCTTTGTCAAATATGAGGTGTTCATAGGTTTGTGGATTAATATCCATGTCTTTGATTCGATTCCATTGGTTAACGTCTCTGTTTTTATGCCAATACCAAGCTGTTTTCATTACTGTAGCTCTGTAATAGAGTTTGAAGTCAGGGTGGTAATGCCTCCGGAATCCTTTATTGTATAGGATTGTTTTGGCTATCCTGGGCTTTTTGTTTTTCCATACAAAGTTAGTTATTGTTCTCTCAAGGTCTATGAAGAATTTTGTTGGGATTTTGATGGGGATTGCATTGAATCTATAGATTGCTTTTGGTAGAATTGCCATGTTTACTATATGGATCCTACCAATCCAGGAGCATGAGAGATCCTTCCATTTTCTGGTATCCTCTTTGATTTCTTTCTTCAAGGTCTTAAAGTTCTTGTCGAATAGATCCTTTACTTCCTTGGTTAGTGTTACCCCAAGATAGTTTATGCCATTTGTAACTATCGTGAAAGGAGATGTTTCTATGATTTCCCTCTCTGTTTCTTTATCCTTTGTGTATAGGAGGGATACTGATTTTTTTTGAGTTGATCTTGTCTCCCGCCACTTCACTGAAGGTATTTATCAGATGTAGAGGTTCTTTGGTAGAGGTTTTGGGGTCACTTATGTACACTATCATATCATCTGCAAATAATGAAAGTTTGGCTTCTTCCTTTCCAATTCGAATCCCCATGATCTCCTTATTTTGTCTTATAGCTATTGCTAGGACTTCAAGCACTATATTAAAGAGATATGGAGAGAGTGGACAGCCTTGTCTTGTTCCTGATTTTAGTGTAATAGCTTTGAGTTTCTTTCCATTTAATTTGATGTTAGCTGTCGGCTTGCTGTATATTGCTTTATTATATTAGATATGATCCTTGTATCCCTAATCTCTCCAAAACCTTTATCATAAAGGGGTGTTGAATTTTGTCAAATGCTTTTTCAGCATCTAATGAAATGATCATAAGGTTTTTTTTCTTTCAGTTTATTTATATGATGGATTACATTGCTAGATTTTCATATGTTGAAGCAGCCCTGCATCTCTGGTATGAAGCCTACTTGATCATAATGGATGATCTTTTTGATGTGTTCTTGGATTCGGTTTGCCTGTATTTTATTGAGAATTTTTGCATCGATGTTCATGAGTGAGATTGGTCTGTAATTCTCTTTCTTGGTTGTGTCTTTGTGTGGTTTTGGTATCAGGGTAATTGTAGCTTCATAAAAAGAGTTTGGCAATGACCCTTCTGTTTCTATTATGTGAAACACATTAAGGAGTATAGGTATTAGCTCTTCTTGGAAGTTCTGGTAGAATTCTGCATTAAAACCATCTGGTCCTGGGCTTTTGTTGGTTGGGAGGTTTTTGATGACCGCTTCTATTTCCTCACAACTTATAGGTCTATTTAAATTGTTCACCTGGTCTTGATTTAATTTCAGTATGTGGCATTTATCTAAAAAACTGTCCATTTCTTTTACATTTTCCAATTTTGTGGCATACAGTCTTTTGTAGTAAGACATAATGATTCTCTGAATTTCCTCAGTGTCTGTTGTTATGTCCCCCTTTTCACTTCTGATCTCGTTAATTTGTGTATTCTCTCTCCGTCTTTTGATTAGTTTGGATAAGGGTTTGTCGATCTTGTTGATTTTCTCAAGGAACCAGCTCTTTGTTTCATTGATTCTTTGGATTGTTTTCTGTGTCTCTATTTTGTTGATTTCAGCCCTTAGAGTGATTATTTCCAGTCTTCTACTCCTCCTGGGTGAGTCTGCTTCTTTTTTTTTCTAGAGCTTTCAGGTGTGCTGTTAAGTCACTAATGTGTGCTTTCTCCATTTTCTTTATGTGGCACTAAGTGTTATGAACTTTCCTCTTAGCATTGCTTTCATAGTGTCCCATAGGTTAGGGTATGTTGTTTCTTTATTTTCATTGAATTCAAGGAAGGCTTTAATTTCTTTCTTTATTTCTTCCTTGACCCAGGAGTGGTTCAGTAGTTGACTGTTCAGTTTCCATGAGTTTGTAGGCTTTTGGGGGGTGGAATTGTGGTTACATTCTAAATTTACACCATGGTGATCCAATAAGACACAGCTGGTTACTCCAACTTTTTTGTATCTGTGGATGTTTGCTTTGTTACCGAGTATGTGATCAATTTTTGAGAAGGTTCCATGAGATGCTAAGAAGAAGGTATATTCTTTCCTGTTTGGGTGGAGTGTTCTATAGATGTCTATTAAGTCCATTTTATTCATTACATCTGTTAGTTCTCATATTTCTTTGTTAAGTTTCTGTCTGGATGACCTGTCCATTGGTGAGAGAGGAGTGTTGAAATCTCCTACTATTAGTGTGTGAGGTTTGATGTGTGCTTTGAGTTCTAGTAATGTTTCTTTTACATATGTGGCTGCCTTTATATTAGGGGCATAGATATTCAGGATTGAGACTTCATCTTGATGAATTTTTCCTGTTATGAATATGAAGTGTCCATCTCCATGTCTTCTGACTGCTTTTAGTTTGAAGTTGATTTTGTTCGATATTAGTATAGACACACCTGCCTGTTTCTTAGGGCCGTATGATTGAAAAACCTTTTCCCAAGCCTTTACTCTGAGATAATGTCTGTCTTTGTGGTTGAGGTGTGTTTCTTATAAACAGCAGGATGTTGGATCCCTTTTTTGTATCCATTCTCTTAACCTGTCTTTTTATAGGTGAGTTGAGTCCGTTGATATTAAGTGATATTAATGACCAGTGGTTGTTTTCTTTTTGGTGATAGGGTTTGTGTGTCTCCCTTCTTTGAGTTGTGCTGGTGGAGGGTTGCTAGATATCTGTGTTATTATGGGTGTTGTTTGCTTCCTTTAGTTGTGAATTACCTTCCAGTACTTTCTGTAAGGCTGGGTTTGTGGCTATGTATTGCTTAAATTTGTTTTTATCCTGGAATATCTTGTTTTCTCCATCGATGGTGAAAGAAAGCTCTGCTGGGTATAGTATTCTGCAGCACATCTATCCAAGACCTTCTGGCTTTCATGGTTTCCATAGATAAGTCAGGTATAAATTCTGATAGGTTTACCTTTATATGTTACTTGACATTTTTCCTTTGCAGCTCTTAATATTCTTTCTTTACTCTGTATGTTTTGTGTTTTGATTATTATATGGCGAGGAGAATTTTTTTTTGATCCAGCCTATTTGGTGTTCTGTATGCTTCTTGTACCTTCATAGGAATATCCTTCTTTAGGTTGGGAAAGTTTTCTTCTACAATTGTGTTGAATATATTTTCTGGGCCTTTGAGCTGTAATTCTTCTCCTTCTTCTACTCCTATTATTCTTAGGTTTGGTCTTTTCATGATGTCCCAGATTTCCTGGATGTTTTGTGTTACGAATTTGTTGGAATTGTTGTTTTCTTCGATCAATGAGTTTATTTTCTCTATCGTATCTTCTGCATCTGAGATTCTTTGTTCTATCTCTTGTATTCTGTTGGTTATACTTGTCTCCATAGTTTCTGTTCATTTATCCAGATTTTCCATATCTTGCTATCTCTTGGTTTGTGTTTTCTTCATTGCCTCCATTTCAGTTTTCACGTTTTGAACTGTTTCCATTAGCTGTTTGATTGCTTTTTCTTGGTTTTCTAGGGTATCTTTTATGAATTTATTCATTTCTTCTAACTTTTTGTTAGTCTTCTTGTCCCTTTCTTAAAGGAGTTTTTCACCTTTTATTTAATGGTCTCTATCACTTTCATAATGTTAAGTTTAAAGTCGATTTCTTCTTCTTCTTCTGGATTAGGTTGCTCAGGTTTTCCTGTTGCATAATCGCTGGATTCTGGTGTTATCATGTTGCTTTTCAGGTTGTTGGAGGAATTCTTGTATTGGTGCCTACCCATCTCTTCCCATGAATGTGGTCTGGAGAGTCTCGGAGGCTTGGCCCCTCCGTATGGATCAACTGGTACTCGATATGGGCCACTTGTCATCTGGATGGACCCGTTGGCAATGGATCAGGGCCACTAGCTGGCGAAGGACCTCGCAGACAAAAGGGCGGGCTTGGTAGAAGAAGCCTGCTCCGTGGAACAAAGGAACCCCTGCAACCCTGCACTCACCCTTTCCCCAGAGCCTCAGCCCCGAGGCAGGCCGAGTTCGGGGAACCCAGGACCCCGCAGATGGAAAGGGGTGCTTGGGCACAAGCTGGGGGTGGGATAAGCAGAAAAGCCAGTAGAGGGGGGAGGCCCTCTGAGTGGCTAGAAAGTTTCGGGGACTGGAGGGCACCTGTAGACCCCTCCTGGGTCTCCTGGGCGGCTGGACTGGGACCCACTTACCAGTCCGGATGTATCTGCCAGCACTAGATCAGGGCCACTTTCTGGCCCAGGACCTCACCCCAAATCCTCCTTAAGACCTGAAAAGTTTGCCACAAAATTGTTGGAGCTTTGCTGGAAATGATGTTACCAGTGATTTCCTAATGAACCCTACAGTGCATTTTATGAATGGTCCTAAGCTCTCTATGACTGTGAGACTCCTGGGAGTCATCTTAGGTCTTTATCTTTAGACTATCACCAGAAACCTCAAGCCAGGTCCAACTTTAACCAAGAGGCAAAAGCCTACACCTACCTATAAGCTGATGGAAACCCTCAACCTGTTTAAAAGCAGAGTTAAATGGTACTATTGACTCATGTTTGGAAGCATCCCTGCACTGACCCCTGTTTCCCTCTAGGAACCCTCTCCTAATGCAGCAGTGAAGTACTTATGTGCCTTCAGCAAAGTAAAACCATTTCTTGTGTTTTTTTTTCCCCCTTGTCCTTTTTCTGGGGCTAAGAGAGCCTGCAGTTTCTATTTTAAACAAGCTGACTGACATCACCAACTTCTCTGATTGCTGGTTTGTTCTAACCTGCAATAAATACATCAGAAGCAACTGTCCCTTAGAGGTCACTCAATCAGTATGGGGGGGAGCAGCCCACAGTGAGGTCTTATACACAGGTTTTAAGTATATAATGAAACCATCAACAATGTGGTGGGAGGCAGCCCTAGACCTAAATACTCAAATTGGAAGGCTTCTCTCTTGGAACATATCTTCAAGCCAATGGGCAGCCACATAGACTTCCTTGAGAAAAAGGCGAGTTTCTGTTTTTCACATTTTGATGGAACTGATCTATTCATAGTAAGGCTAAATGTCTCCCCATGTGTATTCCCCTCTGTATGCTGTGAATGAAACTGCCTTGGCCTGTTGATAAGGCAGAACTTAGGTAAGTGAGGAAAACTAAACTGAATGCTGGAAGAAAGGAGGAAGAGTCAGAGAGAAGCCATAGAGCCGCCGCCAGAGACAGACATGCTGAAACCTTACCAGTAGGCCACGAGCCTCATGGTAAAATACAAAATAATAAAGATGGGTTAATTCTAGATGTAAGAGTTAGTTAGCAATACGCTTAAGTAATTGGCCAAGCAGTGATTTAATTAATATAGTTTCTGTGTGATTATTTCAGGAGTCTGGGTGGCCAGGGAGTGGCCAAGCAGCCTTCCTACAATACCCATGTGATTTCAGTGTAGTGTTTAAATGGAGAAGGACCACACTGGGAATCAGAGGGTATGAGGACTCAAACTAAAACCCTATGCTGTAACTCTTGAAACAACAAGATGTTTAACTGTTTTCTTAATAACCATCCTGAGTTTACCTTAGCAACCAATGAAACGAGCAAACAGCTTTTTGCATGCCTCTGTGAAATAATACCTTTCTGTTGCAGGATATTTTATCCCATGGTGAACCTTTAGGTCAGGAGGCAGAGCCAGGAACAAGTTGACAGAAACTAGTCATAGAGACTCAGAGGGAGTCTAGAGGACAAATAGAGAGATGAACAGGAAGTAGTAGGGAGGGACGTTGAGTGTGTTGGTCTTTTTGCTTGTTTGTTTGGAAGAACAGAAGGACACCCTCTTTCTGAGATGCCAGCAAAGAGAGGTCAGCTAGTTGCTCCTCAACCACGGAGTTAGCATGTTTTCACCTCAGCCTCTGACTCCCGAGTCTTATTGGTAAATAGAACAATAGAGATTTAATTAAGAACTAAATTTGGGGGCAGTGGCAGGAGGCAGATTTGATGGGATGTAAAAGTCCCACAAGGCTGTTCCCTGATAAGTAACTGTGGCTCCACAGTTACTGACTGAAACAACAGTAGATTCAGGCACTGAGCCTGTAAAAAAAAAAAAAAACAACAACAACAACAAAAAAAAAAACAAAAAACAAAAAACAAAACAAAAAAACCCGCACCTTCTTGTTAACATACAGCCATAGCAAAGGCAATATAGATCATTTCCCACAATTAAATATTCTCGCCTTTGTCAACAGGCCACAGGCTTAAAGGCTCCCCACAATAGCACCTCTTCTCTACCAGTATGTACAGGTGATAGTTTCCTTGGGACTTGTCCCTCTCCTGTTGTTCTTAAGAGAGCATGTAGCCCTCCTAGCTCACCTTACAACTTTTCCATAACTACATCTTACAACTGTATTTGGTGTGGCAATACATTATTGTGAAAATATCCCTTATAGTCTAAGAGCATGGAACTTTTGCTGTACCTCAAAATCAGAGTTAAGTGACCTTGAGGTCACTTAAGACTTAAGATTGCTATCCTACTGTGTACTCAAGCCTGTTTGTTTTACCTGCCTTTAAGAGAACAATGTAGCAGTCAATCTTATTTGCCTTGGATTTCTCATGTAATCAACTTTTACGACCTAAGCTAATTTATAACTATAATCTTAAATTTTGCTTTCTTCCTTGCCTCTGACCCAGGAGTAATGCATGTATATTTGCATGTGTACTATGACAATAATTTCATGAAAGTAGCAAATAGGCCGAAAGCAGCCTTATAAAATGAGTAACTGCCATAAATGCTGGAAGCAGCATTTGGATGTTGCTTAGTAGTGTTTGTTTGTTTGGTATCTGGGTCAGTGGGAGCTGGTTGGAGTCAGTGACTTAATCCCTTGTTAAACTCCATCAAAGATTTCTGCAAAGATCCGTTATTCCTTCCTTATTTGATGCTTTCTGTGCTGTTTAATAAAAGAGAGTTAAAAGCTCTCTGTGAGGGACAGGCACACACACACACACACACACACAGACACACACGAGAGAGAGAGAGAGAGAGAGAGAGAGAGAGAGAGAGAGAGAGTGCCAGGGATACTCAGATTCATAAGACAGCATTCAGACAGATACAGATTCAGACCGAAACAGTAGACAGCCAGAAGATGATGAAAGACACAGGGAGTGTGAAGTACAGGATTTTCAATCTGGAATAGTTTTTGGGGAAATGACACCAAGGTGAAGTGCTTTGACTTCTGTCCTTAGTGAGAAACCAAGACATTAGTGGTGACTCTGAGTTTGTTATTCATGTGTCCTAGCTGACACATTTTGGTGCTTTGTGTATGCTACCTCTAATGGACTTAAACCCACTGCAGTTTTAGTCTAAGGGCCAACCAATGCTGTGAGCTTATAGGACTCTAGATAGTTTTGCAGAACAAGGATATTTTCTGTTCTATCCAGAGATGGTGAGTTCAACGTACTGCTGTGTCCACCTTCCTTGGCTACTGAAGTATACAAAAGAGAATATCCCAGCTTCTGGGTATAGTACCAACCTGTGTCTTTTCTCAAGATGCCCTTACTAAAAAAGGAGAGACATGACCTCAGGACTACCAAATAGTCCTGAGTTTAGTGGCCTAAAAAGTGAGGTACCATAACAATCAGGTGTGGGTTGACTATACGGGAGAGTTTCTTTTCAGTTGTAGAAGTTTTTAACATAGAAAGTTCAAAAAGAAACCCAATCTCAGCACCATGGTGGATATGGCAAGCCATTGTGGTTGCTGTCAAGACACAACTTGAAAGCCTTGGCTCTCTTGCACAAATTGTCCCATAGAACCATGGGGCCTTAGGTATCTTGGCAGTCCAGGCAGGTGTTTGTGTGATGTTTAACAAAATATACCATTTGGAGATATATAATTCATGAAAAAATTAAACAAATTTTATAAAACTATAGGAGATGATTAAGGTATACTCAACTCCAAACTCTAACATCTATCAACTGTCATAATATGACTCCCTTTTAGGGTTCATCCACAAGGATAATAACAGCCTAGGACTCAATTTTTTATTTTAGCTTGTACTTTCAGTCCCTGTATCCCAAACATAATTTTGTGTCTCCTAGAATACAAAAATTAATGTGTATAAAAATTGTAATTCAAAGCTAGCAACCAGTTGTTGACCCAGAATATCCTGAGCCTGAGATGTTGCCTCCCTTCTGACCAGTGGACAAAATAAGGAGAGATTTCCATTATCCATTTTAGGCAAGGTCTAGCGCACCATTAGCATGGAAGCAGATACCAGCATCACCTTTGTGCATCACAAAAAAAAAAAAAAAGATGTTTAGACACAACTCTCAAGGAGAACTGGAAATATAGTGGGAAACAGTGGAAGAGTCAGTTCCAGAGATTAAAATATAGCAGGTTGTGGCAGAGAAAAGAGCTGAAGCCTTTGGTCCAGCCAAGTTTCATTCAACCGCCCATTGACTGTCTTGGGGAAGAGAATCCCAATCGTCCCACCTAACCTGGGTATTTTCGCTGAAGTCTCAAATGAACCAGTCCCAGCTATTGAACAGCTAAGGGTTGCTCCAGGAATAATTGCAGGCAAGAAGAGGAGTCTCTGAGAAAAGTTAAATACTGGCAGCTGGGTCTGGGGGCCTTCCACAGTTTTCAAACTCCCTTTGTGGTTTCTCAGGCAGTCTGGATAGTATTCACAAAGCCTAGCTCTAGGATAAACACAATATCATCCCTAGAACTCATAATAAGCATTTCTAGCCACACCTTTCCCACCCAGCCTGGTGGGTTTATCTGTGCACTGACAGGTGGCATTCTATTTTTATTTGCTGTGCCCTGAGAGCTCAGCTTTTCATGATGAATCAAAGGCCGCCAAGACAGTGGCTCTTGGCTTTCTAACCATTGTCACTTCTAAATTGCAGTCACAGATCTCCTGTTGAGGAAGAGATCACACTCCACTTTCTTGTTTCTTAATCAGAACGCAGCCCTGACCAATGACTGGAAGCACAGTTGGTACAGATAAGGATTCATTGCAGATCATCCAGACTAAGGTAAAGCTCCCGTGTTTTTTCTAATCATTTATAAACCGTTTCAAAAAGCCCCCTCCTCTTCTGGCGTAGCTTTTGTAAAGCACGAGGTAGCCCCTAGTTTTCAGTGGAGTGGCATAAACTTGCAATGAAAAACGGCCTCTAACAGTTTGACAGCACCATATTGAATCTAAAAATCAAGGTGCTTATCTGAACAGGTAGAAAAACAAGTCAATTAAAACTGATGTGTGTGAATCTCATGAGATAAAAATAATAAATAGTCACGTTCTTTTAATCAAGATTCTAGAGGGGGTAGAGAGATGGCTCAGCAGCTAAGTGCTCTGCCTGCCCTTCCAGAGGACGCTAGTTCAATTTTCAGCAAACACATGATGGCTCTCAACCATCTTTAATGCCAGTTCTGGGAGCTCTGAGGCTTTCTTTTGACCTCCACAGGTACTGCATGCACATGGTGCACAGCCATGCCTGCAATTAATACACTCACATAAATAAATAAACAAATAGATAGTTTTAAAAAATATTCTAGAGACTCCAGTCATAGTTTTTTATTAATGATTCTAGATGGAATAAACAGATGTAATGGCCAAATGTCACTTAAAATTTTGAATTTGTTTAACTACTGATACTTGGATTAAGTTCTTGATTGTGAAGTACTGAATAGTTTGGGCAAATGCACAGAATGTGTAAAATTGTAGTACACACTGAGACTGAGCCTCACAGGGTGTGATAAGAGGGTCTTTGCCTCACACTCTACTGGGGATCTGTGAGACATTATACTGCATGCATGGTTTATAGTCACTTCTGGGACTTGGAACCTGTCAGAATCTACATTTCAATCACATTTCTCATCGTAAGGTGATAATGTTTTGGAGTAGAGACTTAGAAGACCATTCTCTTTAAAGACAGTAGCAGCAGCAGCGGAAGCGGCGGCAGCAGCAGCGGAGGCGGCGGCAGCAGCAAAGGATGCACAGAGACACTTGGAGAAGTCGAGGGCAAGATCTGGGCTGAAGCGCGGGCTCATAACCGTCTACAGTGAGGCAATTCAGAAACAAGTGTACTCCAAACCGAAAGAAAAGAACCCGAAGAAAGCATACACAGAACCTCCTGGAAGTTGGAAGCAAACAGGATCATCAAGCAAAAGTTGGAAGCCAGGGGCGGGGATAGAGGTGGGAGAAATTTCATCCGATGGATGGAGATAGAGACAGAGACCCACATTCACATCAGAGCAATGGATTGAGCCCCCAAGGTGCAGGTGAAGAGCAGAAGGTGGGAGA
>PVIU01017487.1:0-41776 GCA_004026605.1 Ondatra zibethicus
GGTGTTACCGACAGAGGGCGCCGGCCGAGGAACTGCCGGTGGAGTCGCAAGGTCTGACTGCACGGCCTGTCCCAGTAGCCACAGCCGCCGCCATGAAGGCCGTGGTGCAGCGCGTCACCCGGGCTAGCGTCACAGGTCAGTCGGGCGGGGCCGGGCCCGGGAGGAGCAGCCTCTGACCCCCGCGACCCGCTGTTCCGTGTGAGGGTTACCTGCAGCCCCGAGTTGCCTGGCAGCTCCAGGCACCGCCGTGGCCGAGAAAACCCGGCACGTGCTTGGCCGCTTACGGGCTCAGGCTCCGTGCTTTGGGTACAGCATAAACCCTCATCATCGTCATCATCATTATAATCATCATCATCTTTGTGTGTGTTTGTGTGTGTGTCGCACAGACAAGGTGGCAGAACCTGCGAGCATCCCCAGGGCCCGTTCTTGAATGCACTGTTGCACAAACAACACATAGGGAGCATTTCTAGAGCGGAATCCTCCGTTTCCCACTTCCCTGTCGGACATGCTGTATTTTAGCACCCTCTTTTTGCATTTTTTTGTAAATTGATACTTGGTTCATGATAAAATGGACAGATGAGGAATTGCTCATTGTTTGAGCTCTGGCAGTTGTGTGCAAATACGTGAAGGCATCCCAACTAGGTGCAGAGCGTTCATTGCATCTGGATGTCGGCCTCTGAACCTTTCCTTCAACCATGGGTCAGAACCACAGAATTCAAGATGAGATGTTTCTTTTTTTTTTTTTTTCCACTAATTAATGTGGACTAAGACATTCAACCATCGGTTGAATGTGGTAGTCTTTTGAAGCAACCAGGATCCAGATGGTTATTATACCTGCTGTAGGTATTTGAAAAGTTGTAGGTATTAAAAAATTGAAACGACAGGTGCCACACTTTTGGTATTTTAAATTAAAAAAATACATTTATTTATTTAGTGTGTGTGTGTGTTTCTGCATGTAACTGGACTTCGGTGTCTGGGCCAAAGGACAATTTAGAGTTGTCACTACCATGTAGGTTCTTGGAATTCAACTCAGGGCATCAAGCTTGGCAGCAAGTGCCTTCACCCACTGAGCCATTACCAATCTAGTGTTTTAATTATATATATGCAGAATTACATTTTTAGGTCAGATGCCATGGTAAGCACGTGTAGTCACAGCCACTTTGGAGGCTGAGGCAGGAGGATATTTTGAGACCAGGAGTTCAAAGATTGGTCGAGAGAGAGAGAGAGAGAGAGAGAGAGAGAGCAAATAACCCCCCCCCCAAAGTTTCAGGTCAAGTAATAGAGATACATTTTTCTTCAAGTTATTTTATAACAAATACATGTCTTGAGTCTACAAAGTGTAATCCATACCCAAGACCCTTCCCCCATCAAGGACCTCAACCACATGTGTAGGTCCTGGAGTCCACCTTTTGCAAGCTGCCTCGTTAACTTCGATTTTAGAAGTTGTCCTGGATTAATAGGAGTAGAAAAGACCGGAGTTTATGGAACTAAAATAACATTTCAGTAACTCTTCAAGGACATGAAAACTGCGAAAATTCATTGATGAAGGATTCCTTCGCTCTTTTGGGGAGAATGTCTACTTTATGTGGTCATGATCAACAAATTTAAATTTTGAACTTTGGTCCCTTAAGCTTGCTGGAAAATGTATTTTTGGTTGTAGATGATGGCCCATCTACATCCCAGCACTCTGGGGACAGAGGTAGGAGTCTCTAGTTTGAGTCCATCATGGACTTCCTAGTGAGTTAAAGGCCATACTGAGCTACAGAGTGAAACCCTATCCTATAAAACCAAGGTCTGGGGGTGTGCTGGTCTAGCATGTGCAAGACCCTGGACTGGTACTTGCATGTGTCTAACACTCTTAGAATTTCCCTCGGGAGCCCTTTTATCACACCTATGCTTAAGCTAATGAGACAATTCAGGAATAGAGTTAGTGATGGCCTGAGTAGCAGTCAGTTGTCTAGAGTGGATGAACCATTGCCCATAGTTTCCAGATGTTTTTCAGGTTATCTTGAATAGTAGTGGGGTATTATCAAGAAATTGCCAAGGGGAGCAACCTGTTTCCATTGTTTGAAGCAATTATACAGGGCCTATGTGATTAAAAACATTTGCCACCAAGTCTGAGGACCCGAAGAGAGAACCAACTCCTATAAACTGTCCTCTGACAACTTGTGCTGTGTCACATAAATATAGCTAAATATAAAAAATCAATCAATTGTAATAATATAAGTTAATCACTCCAATTAAAAAAATAAAGCTGGTATACATGGAGTCTATGCAGGTGGGAATCCTAGGCTGCTAACAGGTTGCTAGGTGCATTGCTTAGAGAGGTGTTTGTGCAAAGTCCAAACCAAGTGGGGTCCCAGTTTGTTAAGCTGTTCCCTATGCTTGCATGCCTTATTACTTTGAAACTCATTGCTGAAAAATAGTAGAAAAGGTTAGAAGTTGTTCTTTTCTGTAAGCCATGATGTTCCTGTGAGAGCATAAAACTGGGTGAGTACTCTAAAAACAGTACAACTGGTACATGTGATCGTCCCAGATCAGGCAGTGCTGTTGTGTGGCATGTGTGCATGTTGTGTGTTCAGACCCAAGGCTGCGTTAAAGGGGCATGATGATGCAGCATGAATGAGCATAGCCAGAAGCACTTTAGACAAATGTTATATGTTTGGTTTATGTTATATGTTTTAAGTTTTGGTGTTTGCACATTCAGAAACCTATTGTTGCCAATGTTTTTTTTTCTTGTGACACTTGCCTTTGGATATGTGATTCCATATGTGATAAGCCAGAGTTAAGGAAGGTGGGATTTAGTCTGTGCTCCCTTATTAGGGATATTTGCAGATTTTATTGCAGACGCAGCGCACGCACACACACGGCAGAGTTCATTCTTCTATTTCTGACTGGAACATTAGGTCAGTACAAAATGAAAAAAACAAAACAAAACCACAGTCATATGATGAGATTGGGCAAAAAGGAGAAAATTATCAAGGTTGCCACTTAAAATACGGGTATTATTTCACCATCATAATGATGAATGCAAGTCTAAATACTGTGCCAACATTTGGGATATTGGCTAAAGGTAGCAGGGGGTACATTTAACTATAAATACATACACAGATATTAGCATGGTGTTCTTAGAGTTTTGTTTTTCTTTTCATTTTTTTTAATGGACAAAGCGCACGATTCAAAAACATTTAGTGGTCCTTGGCTTAGAATGCCACTTTGGTCACACACTGGGAGATGATGGCAGTTTCTGGAGTGAAGCTTAATGCATAAGTCATGGTGTTTATGGATAATGAATTTGCCTTTGCAGTAAGCCGGAAAACATGTTTGTTTTTAAGCCATGGACATTTCCCATTCTGTGACATCTGTGGTTTAAGTTACTAGATTTTCTGATTTACAAGAAAAGCCAGGATCTCCTTTCAGAGAATTAGTCTTGCTGAGCTGGAGTCTCTGGGGGGAGGAAATCACTGCTCTGGTTCTCAGATTCATATATGAGACTGTGGGACGTTCTAGGCATGTACCCAAAGTTGCAGATGAGATCGGTGCTTGGGCTGGAGACATGGCTCAGTGGTTAAGACCACTGACAGCTCTTCCGGAGGACCCAGGTTCAATTCCCAGCACCCACATGGCAGCTAACAACTGTCTGTAATTCCAAGATATGACACCCTCACACAGACATGCATGCAGGCAAAACACCAAAGCAAATCAGTAAAAATAAATAAATTATTAAAAAAAAGATCTGGTGCTAAAATCCTTCCTAATTATCGATTATTCACCTCCTAGCTCTCATTTGTTCCTGATAAGAAACCAGAGTGGATGGGAGTTATTGGCTCATATGCGCACTTACTTTAACCGAAGAACTTGTAAGAAGGATGTGTGATGTTAAGAATGGCTATAGCGTGACTGAAAAACGTGTTGTGATGCCTGATCACATCTGTGTCTTTTCTGGTAGTTGGAGGAGAGCAGATAAGTGCCATTGGACGGGGCATCTGTGTGCTGCTGGGCATTTCCGTGGAAGATTCACAGAAGGAACTGGAGCACATGTAAGCTTTGGATTTCTAAGTCATTGCTAAGTCATGGGCTTTGTGCTGGCCATGCTGGCCACTTCTATACTATTTTGTGCTTATAATCCGAGCCTGTGTCGATTTTAACCCTTGTTTCACGCTGATAATACTGAGGAAGAGTTACATGCCCAAGCTCGGTCACTGTCAGCCATGGAGTAGGACCCTAGTTTGCCTTATTCTTATGTGTCATCACCTCTGCAGACAATGTTGGGTGCCTTCTGTCTGATTCCTCTTTAAAGTGGAGCAATATGACTTGAGTAATATTTAAGCAAAATGCCCAGTCGCTCACTGGTCATGTAAGGATTGTAACTCAGGTTCATTTCCTTGCTCCAGGACATGGCTATACTCACCCAGTAAAAACCTGAACTTGAGTTAGCATCTGGGCTGGCTCCCCTGAAGCTGGTGCTTTTTTTTTTTTTTTTTTTTTTAAACTAAGGCAAGGGAGTGTGCCATTGCTGTGGCCAGGCTGTCTGTCTTAATAGGCCAGTCCTCATCTGTGCCTGTGCCTCCTCTAGCACCACTTGCTATATTCACTTCAGGTGCTGCCCCTTGATGCCCAGAGCCTCAGTATAGCTCTGTCTTGTTGTCTCTTTGTTATTACACTAAAAGTCAGGCTCAGAACCTAAGCCCTGCTGAGGCACTGATGACTAATAAGGGTAGTTTGATACTACAGAGACGTTGGTATTGATATAGTCAGTCCCTTAGGAACTCAAATGGAGTAGAGTAGGGGAGTGGGTAATAATTGGGTCTGGGTCTAGGTTTCTTTAATGTTGGGATGGCTAATCTTGGTCATCTATTTTATTAGATTGGGATATTCATAGGAGATTAGTGAGGCACACCTCTGGGTATGTCTGTGAGTGTTTTTCCAGAAAGGAGTAACTAAAGGGAAGGCCTCTTAGTGGATATAGATAGCACCATTCCATAGGCCAGGGTCTAGATGGAATAAAAGGAGAGACATGCTAGCCATGTTAGGAGCTGCCCTACTCTGCCATGCCCTCCCTGCCATAGTAGCAGAGTAATGCCTGAGACTCTGAGCCAACAGAAAACTTTCCTCCCTGCAGATTTGTTCTTTTAGGCATTTGGTTCATTGATGATCAAGTTGAAGGACACAAGGCTGTGACATACTACTGGTGGCTAAGGGATATAGCTCAAGTAAGACAAACTTTTCCCCTGAAGCAGGGGCAGTGAACAGCACCCTTCAACAAGGACACCCATCTAATTGGTCATTGGATGACATTGTCTTTGCCTTCAGCATGAACTGAGAATTTCAGTTTTCATACAGGTGGTTCTTTTGTGGCTCTTAAATTGGACTTATGGCCATTACCTGGTCAGCTTCCTTTCTAGAGTAGCTGTCATTTGTCATCTGTAAGTATGAGAAAACCCCCCTGAGGCTCAGGGTGCATGTTACATAATTCTCAAGTACGTTTTTATTCTTTCTTCTTTTCTTTTAGTTTTTTTATACAATTTATTTTTTACCATATTTTTTCCCTTCCTCCAACTCCTCTTAGATCCCCCTACTCACCGAACTTTATGTTCTCTCTCTCATGCAAACAGAAAAAGTCCATACACACAACCCATTGAGTCTGCTTTGTGTTGCCAACTGCTCCCTGGAATGTGGTTGCTATACCCAATGAGACTCTATTGGAGAAGATATTTTTTCCTTTCCCAGCAGATACCAATTGCAAATAGGCTCTTGGTTAGTCCACTTTTCCTTCTCCATGCTGGGATTTTGCCTTGTTTGAACCTATTCATGTAGACAGACGTTTCTGTCCTGTCTAGTCTGGTAGCCATTCAGTCCCAAAGAAACACACAGAGTCTTATATTAATTATAAACTGTTTGGCCTAATTATCTCAAGCTTATTATTAACTAGCTCTTACAACTTAAATTAACCCATAATTCTTATCTGTGTTTAGCCACGTGGCTTGGTAACTTTTCTCAGTGCAGCATTCTCATCTTGCTTCCTCTGCGTCTGGCTGGTGACTGAGTTTCTGCCTTTCCTCTTCCCAGAATTCTCCTAAACTTGATGCCCTGCCTATTCTTCCTGCCTGGCTACTGACCAATTAGTGTTTTATTAGACTATTATGAGTGATAAATCTTTACAGTGTACAAGAACATTATCCTACAACATTTCCCTCTTTTTCTTTCCAAAACAAGAATTCTGAATCTCTTTTGTTTAACTTTTTTCCTGACCATTATCCATAACAACTTGTGACCAATACTCTAAACAAAGACAAACATCCATAGTCCATTTTTTTTGGGAAGGTGTGTATGGTTTTCTAGACTGCTTTCTGCTTATTGGGGGTGCTGATAATCTTATGTGGACCCAAAGAAAATTTAGGATTATGGTCAAGTACTGACTGGAGAAGCTGTTCTAGATGTAGAATTCAGAGGAAACTGCAACAGAAGTGCTCTGAAGTGTTGGATCATCTGGACCATTCGTTCTCATTGGAGATTTTTCAGGGGGTCTTCCTTGATCAAACCTTATTTTGCTTAACCCAGAATGAATCTACAGCCTCTTATTTCCTGTGGAAACAAAAGCAAAGCATCTTCTCCAAAGTAACATATCTTTTGACTTAAATTTTGAAGTCAAGGCATTTTCAAAATATATAAATTGGATTAATCCAGCAGCATTTATAATCAAATGTCTTTTAGCAGCTGTTACTCCTACTTCAGCAGTCAAACAATTCAAAGAAAACACAATAACATACAGTATCTAGGTTCTCTGTATATTTTCCGTCTTTATGTGGCTTTAAAATAATTTATTTCTTTTATTTTTATTTTTAATTTTTGGTTTTTTGAGACAGGGTTTCTTTGTATATCTTTGACTGTCCTAGATCTCACTCTGTAGACCAGGCTGGCCTTGAACTCACAGAGATCTATCTGCCTCTGTCTCCCAAGTCTGGAATTAAAGGCATGCACTATCATACCCAACTACTCTATTATTTTAAGGACTTTCTCTATCCTTTTTACTTTGTCTCCCAAGTCTACATATATTTTTAAACACATTGTAAACCATTTAGAGGTTTTTTTCCCCCTCATCTGAGTCTGTCTTTACTGTATATCTCTATCTTTTCCTGACCACATAAGTCTTTAATCAGCTAAGCAATATGGCTAGGATTAAAGTTGCAGCTTTGGTGGCTGGCTCCACCCCATTCCTTAGCTTTCTGAGAGTCTAACTTCATGGTGGAGGTACTGACGGGAGCCATGTTTATTGTTACAAGTTTGTGGAGTTTCAAGGTCCATGCCACCACCAAGAAGCATGCCACTGACTGCTCATAAGCATCATTTAAGTGTTTGGTGGCAGAGCCTCTTAAAAGAGCTGCAAGGTTTTTGCCACTAATGCTGAGTCAGGAAGTCTCTCTTAAAGGAGCCATGCCTCTGCTTGCCTCTAGCAAACAGAGCCTACCTGAGACAATGCTGCTATCAAGAAGCCATCCTTGATTCTGTTCTTTTGTGTCTAGATTCCCTTTCCAAGCTCTCTCACATTTTATGTGGATGTAGTTACCAAATATTGGGCACCATTTGTAGCATGAAAGTTTCTGTCCTGCTCATTCCCTTAGCCATTCAATCCCAAAGAAACACATAGAGGCTTATATTAATTATAAACCATTTGACCTAATTAGCTCAGGCTTATTATTAATTAGACCTCAAAACTTAACCCATAATTCTTGTCTATGTTTAGCCACATGGCTTGGTACCTTTTCTCAGTGCAGCATGTGTAGGCCCTGTGAGTGCTGTCACAGTCTCTGTGAGTTCATATGTGCATCAGTCCTTTTGTGTCTGGAAGACACCATTTCTTGGAGTTAACTCTTAAAATCTTTCTGTCTGCTCCTCTGCATAGCACCCTGAGCCTTGAAGGAAGGGGTTGATGAAGAAATCCCATTTGTCCAGTTGGGTCTCTGTGTTAATTACCAGCTACTGCAAGAAGGTTCTCTGTGATGGCTAAATGATGTACTGATCTATGGATAGCGTCTGTCAGCAAGTCATTTTATTTTTGTGTTCTTTTAACAGAATAATAGTAATAGATTTACCCCTAGAGCCCAGGGCCTACCTAATCTCATGTTCTTGGCCACTTTAGCATTGTCAGATATGGGTTCCATTTCAGAGTGGGCCTTAAATCCAATCAGAAAGTATTTGGTTATGCCTGTAAAGTTTGTGTCACTATTTTACAAACATATGTTACAGGCTGCTTGCTTTTGTAGGTCACATGGTTGTAGCTGAATGGTATTGGATATTGCTTTTCTCCTCCAGTAGAGGTTTGAGAATGCTGTGTTTTCATTTTAATTCAGTTCTATAAGTTTTAACTTTCCTTTTTGATTTCTGTCTTGTCCCAATTTTCATTCAGTAGTGCATTATTCAGTTTCTATGAATTTGTATACTTCCTGCTGTTTCTGTTGTTGTTGATATCCAGCTTTAATCCATGATGGTCAGATAGGATACAGGCTGTTATTTCAATTTTCTTGTATTTGTTGAGACTTGCTTTGTGTCGTAATATGTTGTCAGTTTTGGAAAAGGTTCCATGAGCTGCTGAGAAGAAAGCATAGGTGGAATATTCTGTAGATGTCTGCTAAGTCCATTTGACTGATGACATTATTTAACACCAGCATTTCTGTGTAGTTGTCTGGATGACGTGTCTGTTGGCAAGAGTGTAGTACTAAAATCACCATCACTATAGTTTTAACTGTAATAGTGTTTCTTTTTTTGGACATGAGTGCCTTGTGTTGGGTGCATGTTTAGAATTGTAATATTTTCTTGGTGGAGTATAGTAAGGAGGCCACTTGTTGGTTCCTGGCTGCTTAGCCCCAAAATAATCACACAGAAACTGTATTAATTAAATCACTGCTTGGCCCATTAGCTCTAGCTTCTTATTGGCTAATTCCTACATATTAATTTAACCCATTTCTATTAATCTGTGTATCATCACATGGCTGTGGCTTACGGGGTAAAGTTCCACCCAGTTTGGCAGGGCTACATAGCTTCTCTCTAACTCCTCCTTCTTTCTCCCAGCGTTCACTTTAGTTTTCCCTGCCTACCTTTTTCTGCCCTGCTCTGCTATATGCTCAGAGCAGTCCTTTATTAACTGATGGTATTCACAGCATACAGAGGGGAATCCCACATCAGTGGAGTTTTCCTTTAAAGAGTGTTTAGTGTCCTTCCATATCTTTTCTGATTAGTTCTGTTTTGAAGTTTATTTTGCCAGATTTTAAAGTGGTTACACTGCTTCCTTCCTTCTTGGGTCTATTTATTTGAAATACCCTTTTCTATCCTTTTGCCCTTAGACTCTGACTGTCCTTGATGCTGAGGAATTTTTTGTATGCATCAGAAAGATGAATCTTGCTTTTCAATCCAATCTGTTAGTCTGTGTTTTTTTTTTTTTTTAAATTGGGGAATTGAGACCATTGGTGTTGAGAATTATTAATGAACACTATTTATCAGTTCCTATTATTTTGTTATTGTGGTATGTGGGTTCCCCCCTTCGGTTTACTGTTCTGGGATTATTATTCTTTGTGTCCTCTTTGTTGTAGTTAGAGTTCTCATCAGATTGAAATTTTTCTTCTAGTTTCTCTTATGTAGAGGTGAATTGATGAACAAAAATTGTTTAATTTGTTTTTAGTCTTGAAATATTTTTTTTTCTCTTTTGACTGACTGCCATTGGTAGTTTTGCTAGGTATAGTAGTCTGGCCTGGTATCTGTGGTCTCCTAGAATTTGTAGAACATCTGACTAGGCCTTTCTGACTTTTAGAGTCTCCATTGAAAAATCAGGTGTGATTTTAATAGGCCTGCCTTTATATATGACTTTTTACCCCCTTGTGGCTTTAATGTCCTTTCTTTGTTCTGTATATTTAATGTTTTGATTATTATATGTCATGGAGAGTTTCTTTTCTGTTCCTGTCAATTTGGTGTGCTTCTTGTACCTTGATAGATATTTCTTTCTGTAGATGGGGAAATTTTGTTCTATGATTAAACAAATATTGTCTGTGATTTTGGCCTGCATTTCTTCTTCTTCCTCTATATAAAGATATAACATTCGTAGGTTTTGTCTTTTCATAGTGCCTCAGATTTTCTAGATGTTTTGTGCCTGGATTATTTTAAGATTTAATGTTTTCTTTGACTGAACTATCCATTTCTTCTAACTTATCTTCAAGACTTGACCTTTTCTCTTCCATGTCTTTTATCTGCTTGTGAAGCTTGCCTCAGGTTTTTGTTTCACATACTGTGTTTTTCCTTATTTTTTATTTTAGCTTATATTTTCTTCAGTGATTTTATTTGTTAGATCCTACTTTTATGTCTTGAATTGTTTTCATTATTTCAACCAACTATTTATTTATATCTTTATAGTCTTCATAGGGCATTTATTCATACCCTCTTTAAGGTCTCTGAACATATTCACAATTGCTATTTTGAGGTCCTTGTCTTATGCCTCAGCTAACTTGCTTTCCTCAGAGCTTATTGTAATTGTTTGCTGGCTTCTGGAGGAAGCATATTGGCTAGGTTGTTCATATTTATGTTTTGGGATCAAGGCATCCAGAGTTGGACATTTGAAGTGTTTCTTGGTGTAGCTATCTGGTTTCTTCTTTGGTTGCTCTTGCCTACTCTGGGTCCTAGTCAAGTGAGGTGGCTGTGAGGTTTATGGTAAAGAGTGAGCCAGTGGGAGTCACAAAGGAATGGACATAGGCTAAAAGAAAAGGCTGAAAGGGGCAGCAGGAAAGAACTCTGGGTCCCTGGGTCTGCACCAAGAGGCTAAGTGCCTAAGGGATGGAGGTAATCTGGGATGAGGCACTCCTGGGTGCAGGCTGCAGCAGGACTAAGGGTAAGTCTGCAGAGATTGGAATGGAGGACAGGAAGGAGGATAAATATTGTTTACCTGAGTCTCAGCCTAGTGTGGCTGCTGAGTCCATGTAGAGAGTGGTGCTGTGGTTGGCAGGAGTCATTAAGGAATGAAGATGGACCAGAAGGTTGAGCATTATCAAGAATATTTTCCCAGATTTTCTTGATATTTGCAATAACCATAAGCTTTTTTCTCTCAGTATTTGCTGAATAACATTTTGAATAGGTTATTCATTTCTGTGTATTGAATTCTTCCATAGAAAGTTAGAATTGGACCCATGTTCAGACATATATCCAAACTAAGTTGCAGAAACTAGTGGCTGGAATCTTTTACTGTTAAATTATTAAAAATGTTTTTTTTTATAACATCGTAAGTCCAATTAGTGCTATCTGTGTGCACATGGGTGTGGGGCTGTCTATCATCCAGAGCATGGGCCACGTCCCAAATAAAAATAGTTCTTCCTTTGCCACCACTAATTTCCAATAATGCCTCAGATATGGATGGGGCTTTATGAGCCTCTGCACTGTTAATGCTGGAACTTTTACTGGCTTGATCTTGTGCAAAGAATCACACAGTAGTATATTTCTGAGTATAACATCCATGCCATGTCCAGAAAACAGTGTTTCATATCAATCCTTCTTGCCCTCCAGCGCTTGTATTCCTTCTTCCTTCTCCTCTGCAGTGTTCTAGTGTCTTGGAGGGACAGTTTATTATAGATGTCTCATTTAGGGCTGAACACCCAAGCCACTAATTCTTATCACTTGGATCAGTCATTAGTCCCTGTATTGACTGTTGTGATCAAGGTTAGGAGGCACATAGATCTATAGGTATAAGCATAAACAGTTCAAAGACAGTTTAACTGCATGGCCATTTAATGAACCTTCAATAGTAGGTCTGACTTCTATGGCCTGTGACCTCCGTAGCCATGAACTTTTGGCGAGGCACGCATTCCTTCCTGTGCAGCAAGCTTCACATCTCATCAGAAAGTGACTAGTGACCACCGTAGAAGCCATGCTGCCATTATACCATTGGCTAGTTTGGCTATACCTTGCCTGGCAGGTTAGTATTGTAGTTTTTATGGTCTAGCATTGAGTAAGAAGATTGATGTCTTTTCTCCCCTAGAATCTTCTAGCACCACAAAAGCAAGCCAGCTGGCCAGGACAGCCAAGGCTACACAGAGAAACCCTGTCTTGAAAAACCAAAACAAATAAATAAACAAACAAAATTTTAAAGAGAGAGTAGGTGTTCTGGTCAGTTTAAGATTGATTTTTCTATGTCCTATGACTGAAGTGTGTAGTGTCTTTAGTAGTATGGTTGTACCATTTAGTTATGGTGGGCAATCAAGAGCAATGGATGTAGCCTGTGTTGTTTTGGAGGCCTCTGGTACTTCCCTGACTAGTAACTTGCAGTGAGATATACTGTGTATGACATTGAGATTTTCATTTTCTAGGAGCAGCATTGTCCACTCATGCAGGACTTCTGTCCAAACTCCTTTAAACATTAATTAAGGTGTGCGCACAACATATGTGGAGGTCAGAGGATAGCATGCAGGAGTCTGTTTTTTTCCTTCTACCATATGGATCTCAAGGATTGAGCTTGGTCATCAGGCTAGGCACTAAGCAATTTTTACTCCCGAGTCATCTCAATGCTGCCCATATCCCTGCACCTTAAAAAAAAAAGTGTGTGTGTATGTATGTATGTATTTCCTTATACACACACACACACACACACACACACACACACACACACACACACACACATTCTCCTTCAGAAAAGGGCAGGCCTCCCGGGGAT
Source organism: Ondatra zibethicus (assembly GCA_004026605.1). NCBI lineage: Eukaryota > Metazoa > Chordata > Mammalia > Rodentia > Cricetidae > Ondatra > Ondatra zibethicus. Next base: position 12,686 of record PVIU01017487.1, read on the forward strand.
ATCAACCAAACATGGCATATCAAGTTGCAATAAGACTAGACACATCCCCCTATTAAGACTGAACTAGGCAACCCAGTAGTAGGAAGAAAAGGGTCTCAAAATTGGACAAAAGTCAGATAGACCCACATTCCCACTATGAGGAGTCCCACAAGAGCACCAAGCTATACAACCATAACATATATGCAGAAGACCTAGGTCAGACCCCCCACAGGCTCCTTGGTTCAGTCTCTGTGAGGCCCTATGAGTCTTGGTTAGTTGATTCTGTGGGTTTTTTTCTTGTGGTGTCTTTGACCCCTCTAGCTCCTACAATTCTTCCTCCCCCTTTTTCACAGGATTCTCGAAGCTACCTAATGTTTGACTATGGGTCTTTGCATCAGTTCCCATCAGTTACTGGATGAAGCTTCCCTTATGACGATTATGCTAGGCTCTGGTCTAGAAGTATAGCAGAGTATCATTAGGACTCATTTCATTGACTTTTTTTTTTTGTCTGTTGTGTTTGGTTCTATCCTAGGTCTCTGGGCTATCCCACCTCTAGCTCCTGGTCCTCCAGACAGTGTCAGGCATGGGCTTCCTTTTGTGTGTGGGTCTCAAGTTGGACCAGTTGTTGGTTGGCCACTCCCAGAAGTTCTTCTCCCCCTTTACCCCATGGAGGCAGGATAAACTGTAGTTTGTAGGCAGACTTTTCTTTCCTGCCCACCAGTTCCCAAATAACCAACATGGAGACTCAATATTAATTATAAATACTTAGTTGATAGCTCAGGCTTATTACTAACCAGCTCTTACAACTTAAATTAACCTATTTCGATTAACCTATATTCTCCTATGTGGCATTACCTGTCTTTCATCTTTCACCTCCTGTTTCTTCTCCATGTCTTGTTGGTCACTCCTTTGACCTTACTCTTCTTCTTCCCAGTGTTCTTAGTCTGGGTTTCCTGCTTAGTGTTATTCCGTCCAGTTATTGGCCAACCAACTTCTTTATTAAACCAATCATAGCCTAATTTATACAATGTACAGAAGGGTTAATCCACAGCAGTGGGTTTTATGGCTGGGTTGGTGTCCCAATCCCTCCACTGGAAGCCTTGCCTGGCTCAGAAGGTGGTCAGTTCAGGCTGTGCATTCTTTATTACTAGGAGTCTTAGCTAGGGTCACCCAAGTAGAGTCTTGAGAGTTTCCAAAGTAGGTTTCTACCTTGCACCCCAAGTGCCCCATAAGTTTGATCCTCTCTCCCTCAATCCCCCCATTCCTCCTGTTCCCATCCCCACCCTTCCCAGTCTATTCACAAAATCTGTTCTATTTCTTTTTCCCAGAGAGATCCATGCATCTCCTTTTGAGCCCTCCCTGTTACTTAGCATCTCTGGGTCTGTGTACTGTAGCATGATTATCCTTTATTTCACAGCTAACTTCCACTTATAAGTGAACACATACCATGTTTATATTTCTGGGTCTGGGTTACCTCACTCAGGATGATTTTTTTCTAATTCTATCCATAGGCCTGCAAATTTCATGGTGATCTCTCTCTCTCTCTCTCTCTCTCTCTCTCTCTGTGTATCTATCTATTTGGTTTTTCTAGACAGGGTTTCTCTCTAGCTTTGGAGCCTGTCCTGGAACTCTCTGTAGATCAGGCTGGCCTTGAACTTACAGAGATCCTCCTGCTTCTGCCTCCCAAGTGCTGGAGTTAAAGGTGTGTGCCATCATTATCTGTGTTATTTTTTTAACAGCTCAGTAATACTTCATTGTGTAAATGTATCACATTTTCTTTATTCATTCTTTGTTTGAGGACATCTAGGTTGTTTCCAGTTTCTGGCTAGTAAGAATAAAGCTGCGAAATTTGGTTGAACAAGTATCCTTGTGGTATATGAAATATCCTTTAGGTACATGCCAAAGAGTGGTATAGTATGTCCAATTCCCTCTTTATCTGCTGGCAAAATCTCACCTCCTTCACCCCAGAGTTCCTATCTCTCTTCAGAAGTCCTGCCTATTCTCCCCTGCCTAGCTATTGGCCATTCAGCTCTTTATTAAACCAGTCAGGTGCCTTAGTCAGGTGAGTCAACAATATAGACACATCTTCACAGAGTGTATACAAATATTCAGTAATACCAGAGCTTGGGCTTTTTAGTCTGTAGGATGGGGACTGGATCCAGCTGTTAGGACAGTTGGAATGTTCTGTGGGTGGAACCTGGCAGTTGGAGGGCCTCAGGGGAAGGAGCCTGGCCACTGGTGTGGCTCAGAGGGGTTTACATCTTCCTCTCTTTTGTTTATTATTGATAAACAGTCAGGTTACTGGAAAAGGGGCCATGTTATCATTAGACTTCTTCCTGTTGAATAGGAGTGTCTAAGTCCTTTGGGTGAACTTGATCTTCACCATCAAGGAGTTGTTGGCTTCTGGCTCTGTAGCTAGGGTTTAGTAAACCTGTAATAGCAACCGATTAAAAATCTGGTTAGAAATCTTTTGAATCTGTTGTTGAAGAAATCTTGACAAGAAGTTTATAAGGCAGGGTGCGACTAGTAAGATGAAAAGGAGGAGAGGGAGTTAAGAAGATAGTATCTGATCCACATTGCTCTGTCAGTGATCCACTGCCCAGAGGCATCAATCTATTTCTTGTGTTTTTGGAGATCTACCTGGAGATCTTGTCTTTCACTATACATGACTGGTTAACATAGATAGAAGCAGCACTCCTCCCTGAGGAAGAGACAAAGACTGCCTCTCTTGGCTGCTAGTGAATCTCAGCCCCACCAGTTTTGTAAACTACAGCAGTCAGTGAGTCTGTGAGGGAGGGTGGTCTAAGCCACCCATTGGAGATCCTGGATGAACTGAAGAAAACCAATGGTAAATAGCTAGGGAGGCAGTCAGTCCTGTCATTCCAGTGGTGACACCAGCTGTCATGCCCACGACTGCTAGAGGATGTGATCTGAACCACTCCTTTGTTATGCCACGCTGCTATAAACCCTGTGATGGGAATTGGCAAGGGTTCTTCACTGGTTCAGCTCCTAGTTTTGGAAAAAGGGACACCAAGGCACAAGTCCCAGTGAAAGACCTCTGGATCGGGGAGAGTCACTCAAGTCTTGGGATAACACGACCCCCCCAGGAACTCACGAGAGACCATCCTTGCTGCAATCACACGAGGTTTATTGACAAGTACCAGCGCTGGGGTCGAGACTCATAGCCCACGCAGGGGAGGAGTTCGACTCCGAGTAGCTGGGAGAAGGGGCTTTTTAAGGGAAGAAACTGCAACCCTGTAATCCAAAGGGGGTGGGGAGGGCGTCATTGGAAAATTCCAAAAATACCAGTGATCATCACAAGGGGGTAACTCCCTGTTTCTCAAGATTATTCTCAACATTATAATCTAACTTTATCTTCAGCTAGTTCCTGAAACAGAGTCACTGACCTGGCTAACCTAGATTTTTTTTGCCTCTTCTCTTCCTGAGAGGTCTGGATTTATCTGGTTCTTTCACCAGATCACCCAGTAGGTAGGCAGCGATAAACTTGAGTGCCATAGAGAATTGGGATATTGTGAATGTTTGGGCACTGGGGCTGGGTGGTAGTACTAAGGGTTATGGTATTATTTCAGTCCGCAGAGTCCAGAGTGCCCACAAATTGTGTCCCTGAGGAGTTAAAGCAGTCTGTGATACCGAAGAGAGAGACATGGGAGAGATAAGGGCTGTTAGTGATGTTTGACTCAGAGCAATTAACAAGCAGTGAGATGAGAGAATCTAATAAGATAATGGGCGAGGGCACAAATGGTGGTCATGAGTTTGACCTGGGAGGGACACAACCAGCATTCTCCAAAGCTGTCAGGCAAAGCAGAGGTTAAGGTCTGAAACAAGAGATGGTGTGACAGGGAGGTGGGATCAATGTCATCTAAAAGGGGTGATATTTGGAATGTCAGGACTTTTGAGGAACTTTGGACCACTTCTTTTACCCTGTTTATACCTAGGGGCTGAGAGAGTGGATGTGTACCCTCAGTATTTTGATTGTGCCTGATGGACAGCTGTGCTAAATGCAATAGTAAAGTTCACCGATGAACCCTGTCTCCCATCAGGGGTGCCATGGGTCATTAATTAGAATATAAAAGATGGTTATTTTGCATAAAAGGTAGAATGCCTTCCTGAATATGCATCATGTCTCCTATAGGATCAATAAAGGCAGGTATTTTAGACATTAATTTAGGTGTTATAGGGACAAGTATCTTTGGCAACTGAATCAGCCTTTGGCAGCCTGATATAGATCAATTTCCCTGCTCTGTTAGGATGGGCAACTGGTTAGAGGTGGTGGTCTCCATATGCATATCTATTCTGGACAGGTGTAGATAGGAAGAAATAAAGGAGGGGAGAACGAGTTTACATATAAAAGATTTTTAGATCATTTGTTTGTGCAGTGGCAGAAGTTACCACCATTGAAAATTGAGCATGCCAGTTTAAGCCATCAAAATGTACTGAGTCAAGCTGTTTGTAGTAACAGTGAGGCTTCAATAAAATCAGAGTCCATGGAGGAAAAGAGGAGGGGTTGCAAATGAACTCCACTGGAGGGTGTTTCTGTAAGCTCCAAGTGGGAGCTGAGAGACAAGAGAGAAGCCCAGGAGGGCTTAGAGAAGCCATAAGACTTCTCGAAGGAGCTGAGAGAGGCCTGAGGGACAAGGTCACAGAGGTAGGGAAGGGCTTAAGGAAGCTTCAGGGCATAATAGGCAATTCCTAGGTGGAGAAGACTAGAAAACAGGGAGGATTCCGAAGAGGAAGAGTGGTGAATGTCATAGGGTGGGGCCCAGGAGGCTGTAGAAGGCTCCAGGGGTAGAAGTGTCCTCCAGAGAAAGGACACTTACTGAGTAGGGAGGAGAGATGGATGGATAGAGTAGGTGGAGGAGGTGAAGAGGTAGGCTCTAGAATTTGGAATCAAATATGGTAAGTGGCAGAAGCCAGCAGAAACAAGTGATCCATACACCCTTAAGAGAGTCAAATCAGCAACTTGAGTCAGTTTGAAATGTTGAATGAAAAGCAAGTGTAGCAACCTCTGCTGTTGCTACCTGATGAGAGAACTCTGGATGGAGGTAGTGTTTGGAGCCCCATATGTTAGGACATGGGGCAGGGTGAAAAGAGAAGACAGCGGTGGGTCACCCGAAGGTGAACCTTTCCCATTCGAGTGAGGAAGTTTGGCTATATGGCCAGAGCACACAGGCAAGGTGTCCTTCCTTGGACAGTACGCTGTAATTTTCTGGTAAGTATGCAACAGGAAGGTTCCAGTTAGTGACCCAGAACGCTGAAGGCATATCTCTTCTTTTCTGTAACCTGGAGAGAGAAGGGGCGAGTTAAGTCCAGAAGATGTTGGGCCGGAGCCTAGAGGAGGGCCTGCTGAAGCTTATGAAGTGGTTTAGTAATGAGTGCAAGAAGAGTTCATGTGAGGGACTGAGGGCCACTTCATATAGTGGGCTGTCCTGAAGAGAGACAGAAGGAATCCAAGAGTGTAAGAAACAGGCCATCTCTAGGAAGCATAGAATTTCATCCTTGGTGGTGGGGACTGTGAGTGACTGAATTAATTATTTTCTATCTTGGCTAATGGCCTTGTGAGTTGGAATGATAGCTAATCCCAGATAAGTAACCTGAGGAGCGGACAGCTTTACCTTAGATGATAAGACCCCCCCCCCCAACAGAAAGTTTAGTAAAGGTAGAGGCATCAGCCTGGCTAATTTGTAGGGGTGGACTACAAAGAAGATCAACTTTGTTTTGTGTAAGCTTGGATTTAGGAAGAGACAGAGAGAATAAGTTTGAGGTCAGAGCCTGGCCAAATAGATGTGGGATGTTCCTACTGAAAACTTTAACAGGTCTGCCTCTAAAGCTTTCACTCAGGGTTCAAAAAAAGATGCTACAGCCGGGCAGTGCTGGCGCACATCTTTAATCCCAGCACTCAGGAGGCAGAGGCAGGCGGATCTCTGTGAGTTCGAGGCCAGCCTGGTCTACAAGAGCTAGTTCCAGGACAGGCACCAAAAACTACAGAGAAACCCTGTCTCGAAAATCAAAAAAAAAAAAAAAAAAAAAAAAAAAAAAAAAAAAAAAAAAAAAAAAAAAAAAAAAAAAAAAGCTACAATACGTGAAGGGACTAAAATCTGAGGGTTAAAGAAAAAAAAATCTACTCACATGTTTCTCTCTATCCATGTCTCTTTATTCTTGGGGGTACTCGTTAGGATTCCTGCATTGTACTGGCTCTGTCCCACTCTGGCTGAAGTGGTGGCCGCATTGCATCTGTGTAGTGCTCCTGTTCCCCCGCCCAGTATATATACATTTACAACAGTAATTCTTGTGGCAATGAAATGTGAGGCTTGAGTTTCTCAGGGTCACCAAGGCAGATAGATTTATACACAGAGCAATAGCTGTCAGTTATCATTTATGGCACCAGGTAGGAGTGGTGTGGCTAGTGAAGACTCCTCCGTGGGGTCAACTAAGGATTAAATCAACAAGGGAGGCCAAAAGGGAGAAATCATGTGCTTATCTACGTTCTTTAAGTATTAAGCTAAAATTCTATTGATCAGCAGATTTCATGATTAAGGTAAAAGCTGCCTTTTCTCCATGCATTGCTTCTAAGCCTCTCACGCCTTTCCTAACAGGCAGGGTATGCCATGGGTGGTAACTAGGCAACTTGTGTAAACAAAAGAGGAATACGGGGTAACTTTTGGTCTGCTGTGGCACTTTCACCATGGTTCCCTGCTAAGAGAAGCTTTTTAGCACCTATTGCTTTAAGAACAAAGAGAGGAGAGGATTTGAGCTTAATTTGCACAAGAAATGGAACCTGACTTGTCAGGTCAGGTTTTTAGCAGGTCTTTAGGAAAGTTTACTTTTCTTCTGGGGATGAGCAAATGGGCTGATTACCTTTATCTTGTTATCTTCTCAGAGTAGACAGAGCAGTAAAATCTAAGCTAAAATCTTGGGTTAAATAAGCTGAGATGAAGGTAAATGCAAGAAGTTTGAGAATCTTTCAGTGCTGGGTTAGTTTACTTTATTGTTTTTCTTCTCTGTAAGTGAGGTAAAACCAGGGCATGTACATTTCCTGTCTAAGTGACTGTGAATCACCAGTTTTAGGCATGTAGTAATTCTGTGTCCTTGGATGCCTGGGAATGTCTTAAATGAAATACTCTTCCCTGGACACTTAACACTGACCAAATGCCTGCTAATAATGATAATTGCAGGAAGGTAGATTTCTACATTTACATTGGAGAAAGGAACAAAGACCTGGTAGCCGGAAATAGGCTTTTTGACTGGGTGACTGTTTTTATACATAGCTAGGGAATGTTTTACATATATCTCAAATGCATAGGGGAAATTGTGCCCAATAAATGATCAAATAGTGCTGAACTGTGGGAAATAAATCCCAATCTTGTAACAGATGAGGATAAGTGCTGTGGGACAATGCTCTTGTACCCTGTAAAGATTTGTCACTTGTATTGGTTTAGTAAAACACCGATTAGCCAGTAGTCAGGCAGGAAGTATAGGTGGGGCAACCAGAATAGGAGAATTCTGGGAAGAGGGAAGGCTCAGTCTGCAGTGGTCATCCAGCAGCAGAGGATGCAAGCTGAGCATGCCTCATTGATAAAAGGTACCAAGCCATGTGGCTAGCATAGACCAGAATTATGGGTTAGTGTAAGATGTAAGAGTTAGTTAATAAGAAACCCTGAGCTACTAGGTCAATCAGTTTATAATTAATGTAGACCTCTGTGTGTTTCTTTGGGACTGAATGGCTGTGGGACTGGGCAGGACAGAAACTTCTGTCAACAGATAAACTACAGGAGAAATCTACAGCAAGAAACAGCCAGTTCATTCATAAGGCAATAACTCCAATACTCCTTGCATCTTGGCTTAATCCTCCACTAGAATTCTTGATCCTGATGGGTTGGCCTCATAAAAAGATGGCTGGATGAGTAATTACTGTATAGTCTGTGGCTTGTAGCATGTTCCAGAACCCCTGGGGTAGGACAGTCCAGGAGAATTGGGTGGAAAGATGAGTATCCAGCTCAGTCCAGGTAAAAGCAAAGATACTTTGTTACTAGGGATCTAGAGGTATGGAAAAGAAGGCATCCTTGAAGTCTAGGATGGAGAAATGGGAGGTCTCTGGGGGGATGATGGAGAGGAGAGTACAGGAGTTGGGTGCTGCAGGGTAGAGGGAACCACTGCTGAGTTGTTAGGTCAGAGATCCTGAACCAAGCAGTAGGTTCTATTGGGTATTTTAATTGCTAGTATGGAGGAAAAAGTGGGGTGCCAAAGATTCTTTCTTAGAGGTCATAGATAAGAGGCTTAAGTCCCCTGAAGCTATGGAGAGAGCCTGGGTGATATATTTGATGAGGCTGGTAAAACCATTACCCTAACCTGACAATAGAGAAATGAGAAGGAGAGGTGGATCCCTAGAACTCCATCAGAAATGAGCAGGAGCCCTCAGTGTTCAGAAGGAGAGAGAGAGAAAGTGCTCTGATACTGTGATGACAACCAGAGGCTCCCGGTCAGACAGCGGTGATCAGGTCAAAGAGCACAGGCCCCATTAGTAGCCTATGACCAAATCTAGGAGGTCAGCTGAAGGATGATCTGGGCTTGATGTCTCCATGCCTTGAGGGACATGGGGGAAGTCAATACCCCAATGCTCTCCTTGATGGTACCTTGGACATGGCCAGGTGGTTTATGAGAGTTCAGACAGGCCCAGGCCCAATGACCCTCCAGACCACATTTAAAACAGGGACCCTGAGGTTTTTGGGCTTTGGGAGGCCAGGGATCCTGGGCAGATGGTATGGCCAGTCAAAAGGCCTTCACCAGCATCAGGTATTTTTGTTTTCAGGCTCTTTCATATCTTCCATGATACACCTTAAAGGCATTGCTAAGACTTCTGCCTGTGGAGTCAGGGGTTCTTTCTCTAGACATTTAAGTTTGGCCCTAATATCAGGGAAACTCTGGGAGAAGAAGTAGGTCATAGGAGTTGTTTTCCACCAGGGGTCTCTGGATCCAGACTGGTATATTACAAGAGGACCTTTGTGGGTTGGTCTAGGAATTGAGATGGGTTATCATGTTTATCCTGGATGACCTCTTGGAATTTTTCATTTACTGCTTTAAGGGTAACCTTGTGAAGACCATCTAGGAGGCAAGTTACAAACTCATCCCTAGCAAGGATGCCTCCTGGAGTATTGTACTTCCATTCAGGATCCTGGTCAGGGACTGCCTCACCTGACTGGTGGACAGCCTGTGCTGAAATGGGAGATAGGGACACCAGGGAGGCTAGGGAAGAAAAGAAGGGACTGTGGGTTGAGGTGGGTGAGGGGGAGGCTTGTTTGTGTGATCGAAAACAGTGGAGAATCATCTGGTTTGGGCTTCACAGGTAGGAAGTGTTATTTTTTTCCATTGGTTGGCTTATGCCACGTGGATGCTTCTAATCAAAATGGGAGTGAGTTCATATGGTAAAGTTCATCCTTTCCTACCCTAGCAAAGATGACTGTCAGGCAGTCTCCATCCCAATTGTTGGTGGTGGGGCAGCAGCTAAAATGGCCTTTAAGATTACCTATGTATAGATTTTTTAACTGTTAACTCTGGTGTTATGAATTTTAAATTAACCCTTTTGTTACAGATTTTACAGGGTTTTAATCATACCCAATATGCTTACAAATTTCAAGGTACAGAAAGTTTACACAATAGTTTTACAAATCTTGAGATAAGATTTATTCCTTAGCAAAAGTTTTAGAGAGTTAAAACCAAAACCAAAAAAAGTATGAGATGAGTAGCAGTGGTCCTGTTGGGTGCAGTCTGCCCCTTTGTTCCCTTTATTTTGTTTTGCTCTTTTTTCTCTGTCACATAATCAGGTGACTCACCTGATATGGGACAGAAATTTTGGAAGAAACCTTTCAATAAGCATGCTTGGATCTAGAGGAGGGAGGGCATACCCCAACTCCAGAGCCCGCTTTTAATTGGAGTGGGGACTGCATAAAGCAACACTAATAACACTCACACTGAAAAGACACCTGAGTCCTGTAAGCGGAGACTGCTCATTCGTTTCCCGGGTGCCCAGACCCGAATACTCACACAGAAACTGTATTATTACAGCACTGCTTGGCCAATGGCTTATGTGCATTCCTACTTAGTTGTTATATCTTAAATGAACCCATTTCTATTAATCTGTGTGTCACCACGAGGCTATGGCCTACTGGTAAGTTTCCAGTGTCTTTCTTCCTTGGCAGATACATGGCATCTTTCTGACTGCATTCAGTTTAGTTTTCCTGCCTAGCTCTAATCTGCCCTACCATAGGCCAAAGCAGCTTCTTTATTAACCAGTGGTAATAAAACATGTTCACAGAATCCCACATCAGAGTCCCTGTAAAACTGAGTTTAGTAAGCTGAGAACAAAGAAGGCTTAGAGATAGGAAATTCTTGAGTCACAGAGGATGCTGCAGGAGGGAGGGAGCTGAGAGTCGTACTAGCCAGAGAAGAGTATGTGCTGGGTGTCTTGCATGTTGCCACTGACCTACTCCCTTGCCTTCTCCCTCTCCTGCTAGGTCTGGTATCTGGCTCCCACTTAGCAACAAACTTACAGATCTATGGTACCCTAAAAGACAGGACATTTATACAGAGTGTGTGTGTGTGTGTGTGTGTGTGTGTGTGTGTGTGTGTGTGTGTGTGTAAAAGACCAGACAAAAACAAACAGGACTTGGAGTGGAGAAAAGAGAAATAGGGAATGAGAAATCTCTTTCCATTTCTCCAGTTGCTCACAGTATTTGTAAATAATATTAGGAACTAGGATGCCATTAGGTGGTCCATTTGGATTGATTATCTAAGGGGTATTGATGTCAAATTTGATTGCAAAAGTGAATAAATTTAGGGCCCTTCTGGCCGGGTTTAGTTGTAGAGACTGGAGATTTTGTAAGCAGCATCCCAAGGGGGAATGAGAGGGTATGGAAGACACGTTCCCATGGATAAGAGAGAAGGAAAATGTCACTGTAGCCTGTAGTTGTGGGTGTCCCCAGGACTTAGGGGCACTGACCTAAGACCAGGCTATTCAATGGATTCTTAGTGAGAATCAGGGGCTTAGCCTGGGTAAGCCGGAGGAGAGGCTTGGTTCCTGGTACCAGGGCTTTCATAGAGGCGAGAGGGTGAGGACGAAGGCCTCTAAGAGGGGCTCTCATCCAAATCCACAGGGAATGGTTGGGAATGGGGTCACAAAAGGGTGACCTAAAAGGCCTAAAGGAGCTGTGGGATCACAGGCAGCTCCAAAGGAAAGATGGGAGAGCAGGGCAGAAAGGGGCATAATCGCCCAGTTGGGGGGTGGGGGTCAGGTGAAGAGGGCCACCTGTAGTCTTGAAGTCTGTGACTGGGGTAGCTCCACCTCAAGAGAACCAGAGGGGTGCCAGACACGCAACAGTCACTTTCTCAGATTCAGGGAAATCTTTACACTGACCAAAGGGGAAACTTACCTAATTGCCTCTGGTGGATGGGGTACTGAGCAAGCGATGAGCTGGAAGACGCATCTGTTGCAGGTGGACTAGAGATGAGGGGCAGGGTCCCAGTGCAGTTTAGGCCTCTAAGGGGAAATTCAGGCATTAAAGAGAGCCTATCAAGGGTTTCAGTACCAAATAAAATATTACAGCTTGGAAGGAAAGGAATCCAGACAGGCAGGAGTCAAGGAATATCACAAAATCACACTGCACAACAAACCTCACACAAGAGTTTTATTGGGAGGAGACCTTCCCCAACCCCCCATCCCCCCACCCCCCATCCCCCGTCCAGGAGGATGGCTGCCTCTGTGCAGGTGAGAAACATCAGGGAACTGAACATAAGGCAGGGTTTATATAGAGTTTTTTGTGGAGGTGGCTTGAAACTTTCCAGGGTGGGAATTGGTGGGATTTCAAGTCCAGAGCTTGGACTTTTTTCTCTGTAGGGCAACAGCTGACCGTTAGGACAGTTAAACTATTCCACAGAGTGAGTAGAACCTGGCAGTTGGATGTACTGGGGCGGGGGAGGGCAGGGGCCTGGCCACTGGTGTGACTTGAGGGACTTTCATGTGCACGGCAGTGGGACAGTGGGTGGGAACAGAAGGAGTGCCAATAGGTTGGGTCTTTGGGCTCTTGAGCTAATGGGAGAGGTCCGAGGGCAGGTAGGGGGCTCTTGCCTGGTAATGGCAGTTTTGATTGAGATTGCTTTGACCCTGTAGATTGCTTTTGGTAGGATGGCCATTTTTACACTATTAATCCTACCAATCCATGAACCTAGGAGATCTTTTCATCTTCTACCTTCTTCATGAATTTATTTCTTGAGGATTTTAAGTTTCATCACAGCGGTCTTCCACGTCCTTGTCTCAGTCAGTGTTCTGTTGCTGCGTAGAGATGCCATGGCTAAGGCAGCTTCATAAAAGAAAGCACTGAACTGGGGCTGGCTTACAGTTTCAGATGTTCAGTCTGTTATCATCATGGCGAGCAGCATGGCTGCATGGGTAGAGCTGGAGCAGTATCTGAGCGCTACATCCTGATCTGCAGGCAGCAGGCAGAGAGGGAGGACGAAAGAGAAGGGAGCGGGGAGAGACTAGGCCTAGAGTGGGCCTTTGAAACCTCAAAGCCCACCCCAAGTGACACACTTCCTCCAACAAGGCCACACCTCCTGATCTTTTCAAACAGTGACTAAGCATTTCAATATATGAGCCTATGGGACCATTCTTATTTAAATCACACATGGATAAGTCTATTCCAAGATATTTTATTTTCTAAGGCTATTGAGATTGGGATTGTTTTGCTGTTTTCCTTCTCAGTATGCTTGTTATTGATGTATGGGCTGGCTACTGATTTTCATATATTAATTTTGTATCTTGTCACTTTGTTAAGTGTTTATTAATTCTAAGTGTTTTCTGGTGAAGTTTTTTTTTTTTTTTAAAGATTTTTTAAATTTATTTATACAGTATCCTGCCTGTAGGCCAGAAGAGGGCACCAGATCTCATTATAGGTGGTTGTGAGCCACCATGTGGTTGCTGGGAATTGAACTCAGGACCTCTGGAAGAGTAGTCAGTGCTCTGAACCACTGAGCCATCTCTCCAGCCCCTCTGGTGAATTTTTTAAGGTTTCTTATGCACAGAATCATATCATCTGCAAATAGATTTACTTTTCTCTTCCTATTTGTGAACCTTTTTGTTTCCTTCTTTTGTCTTAGTGCTCTGGCCAAGACCTCAGTACCTTGTTGAGTGAAAGTGGAGATTGTTGTTGTCTTGTTCATGGTTTTAGTGGAAATGCTTTGAGTTTTTCCTCATTTAATATAATGTTTCCTGTAGCCTGTATGTTGAGATATGATGGTTGTTCTGAATTATTTCAGGACTTTTAACATGAAGGGATGTTGGATTTTGTTAAAAGCTTTTTTTAATCTATCAAGATGACTATGTGATTTTTGTTCTTGAGACCATTTATGTAATGTGTAACATTTATTGATTTACATATGTTGAACCATTCCTACATATCTAGAATAAAACCAGCTTGATCATGGTGAATAACCTTTTTCAATGTGTTCTTAAATTTGTAAATATATTGTTGAGAATTTTTGAATCTATGTTTATCAGGGATATTGGTTTGTCATATTCTTTTTATGCTGCATCTTTATTTGATTTTTGAATCAAGGTAATACTAGCTTCATAGAAAGAGTTTAGTGATTATATTAATTAGTTCCCTGTGACTGTGATAAAATATCATGACCAAGAGCAACATAAGGAAGAAAGGGTTTTTTGGCTCACAGTCATAGTGGTGGGATAGGCCTGGCAGCAGGCAAGGTTAGATATCTTGGCAGGAGAAGGAAGCTTGACTGGTCAAAGCTTCATTGACACAGGCAGCAGAGAGAACTAACAGGAAGTGAGGAAAGGCTCCAAACCCTCAAATCCTCCCTCCTCCAATGACATATGTAGAGCAAGGTTCCACCTCTTTAAGGTTCCTTAACTGCCCTAAGAACACCCAACTGGAGATCAAGTGTTCATATATAACAGTGATATTCCTTCCTTTTCTATTTATATACTACATATTATTCTGTATTTTTATTTATATATTTTTATATTACCTACATGAGATATATCTATCTAATATATATATTATAACATTATAATACAACATTGGTGTTAGTTCTTTGAAGTCTGATAAAATTCACCAGTGAGTCTGGCTGTGGATGCTTTTTAGTGATGGGATTTAAAAATTTGTTTCGACTTCACTACTTATAGATCTGTTTAAATTGTTTATCTCATCTTGGTTTAATTTGGCAGGCCTAATTCATTTTTTTGTTTAGATTTTCAAATTTATTGCAATATATATTTTTTTGATAAGATCTAATAACTTTCTCTGCTTCATTGGTATCTGTTGTAGTGGTGCCCCTTTTCATCTCTAATATTAATTTGGGTCTTCTCTTTCTTTTGGTTAGTTTGGATAAGAGTTTGTCTCTCTTTCTTATTTTTTGGAAGAACCAACTTTTAATTCTATTGATTCTATTATTTTCTTGCTTCCATTTTATAATTTTTGCCCTGATATTAATGATTTTTCCCATCTACTGATTTAAACTTTGGTTTGTTCTTTTTTTTCAAAGCTTTGTATATCATTAAGTTATTCATTTGCTATCTCTCAATTTTGAATGTAGGTTCCTAGAACAGTCAACATCCCTGTTAGAACTATTTTTGTTGTAGCCCATAGATTTTGGTGTATTCTATTTTCTTTCTTTCTTTCTTCCTTCCTTCCTTCCTTCCTTCCTTCCTTCCTTCCTTCCTTCCTTCCTTCCTTCCTTCCTTCCTTTTTTTTTTGGCTTTTCGAAACAGGGTTTCTCTGTCCCATAACTCACTCTGTAGACAAGACTGGCCTTGAACTCACAGAGATCCTCCTGCCTCTTCCTCCTAGCACTTGGATTAATGGCATGCACCATCACTGCCTGGCCTATTTTCATTATTATTTGGTTCTAGGAATTTTTTTTGTTTTCTTCTTGATTTCTTCAAGGACACATTCATTGATCAGCACTGTATTGTTTAATCTCCGTGTGTTTGTGTTCTGGCTTCTCTTGTTATTGATTTGTAGACTTCATTGTGATCAGACAAAATGCAGAGACATTGCTTTGTGTTCTAATGTATGATGTTTTAGAGAAAATTTCATGTACTGCAAAGAAAAAAATGTGTATTTTGCCGTGTTTGGATGGCATATTCTGTAGATGTCTGTTAAATCCATTTGAGCTATGATGCTATTTATTTCACATATATGTATATATATGTTTTAGATATCTAATACATATTATAGCATTATAAACTATATATATATTTATATATATAAAACATATATAGTTGTTGTTGGGATGGACTGCAATTTGGTGAGAGTTGGGTATTGAAGTCACCTATTGGTATCTTGGTATTATTTTATCTTTGTCTTTGTTGGATTGTTGTAGTTCCCCCTGTCTTATCTTCAAACTGGAATTTTCTGTTCTCTCCATGGCCATTGTATTGCTGAGACTTCCCACAGAGTTTTTTTATCTCCATATTTTCAGATTGATTTTTCTTCAGTATTTCTATCTTTTTGCTGAATTCCTCTTTTGTGCCTTGTTTAACTGTATATGTCTTTGAACATAGTCATAATCATTATTTTGAGTTTGCTATCTGGAATTTCATATTACTTACTTACTCACTAGATGGCATTATTGCAGAGTTAGTAATTTTTTTGAGAACTATGTTATCTTGGCTTTTTATGTATCTTGTTATTGTACTGAGATTTATGCATCTGGTATTATTTCTTTGTTTTTTATTTCAGTTGAAGTGTTTGCAGTGCTCAAGTGAGACATGGTTGGACATGGCGGATTTGAGTATGATCTAGAAAGAAGTTCCTCAGTCAGGAGTTCAGGGTGCCTGGTCCAAACTCTGTATTGTTCCATCAGTGGAACAGTAACTGCGAGAACAGCCAGTTGGATATTACTACTGCGCAACTGTCATACTAGCCAGTTAATAGTTGTGGCCCTTTTGACTTGAGTAACTGTTGGAGGATAAACATTCAAGGGCAGTATGGAGCACACTGGGATTTTATTAAGATTAGGATTGAGAGGGAAGTAGAGTGGGTGAGGATAGGGTTGAATATTAGATTGAAATGAAAAGGAAAAGGCTAGTAAGTGGCTGGGGGATGGTTGGAGTGCTGTTGGAGCCACAGGCTCTGGAGATGGTCAGCTCTGTGGAAGGCTGCAATTAAGAAGGAAAAGAGGATGGAATAAGGATGAGAGAGGGAAGATGTAGGAATAAGAGGGAAAGTATATGAGATAAGGGTGAAAAGTATAAAAAACAGTGCCTTACAGTCAACTGGGCAAAGAAACACAGAAAACAACCCTAAAACTTAACTGAAAAATGCATAGAGACAAACAAAACCTTCATGAACCATAAGTGCAAGAATGAAATCAAATACTAGAAAGTAAGAAATAAAAAAAAATGCTTATGGAGTGAATGCTGGCATAGCTATGTTGAACAAGAAGGTGAAATTATCAGATCTCCCTGACTACACCCGGCTCTACCTAGTGCTGTGTCAGGGACGGGTGGAAGGGAGCTGTTGTCTGCAGTTTCTGTGTCCCATGTGGTTATGGTGTATGTGTGTGTGCGCGTGCGTGCGTGCGTGTGTGTGTATGTGTGTGTGTGTGTGTGTGTGTGTGTGCTGTGTCAGGGACAGGTGGAGGGGAGCTGTTGTCTGTAGTTTCTGTGTCCCGTGTGGTTATGGTGTGTATGTGTGCTGTGTAGGACGGGTGGAGGGGAGCTGTTGTCTGTAGTTTCTGTGTCCCGTGTGGTTATGGTGTGTGTGTGTGTGCTGTGTAGGACGGGTGGAGGGGAGCTGTTCTTTGTAGTTTCTGTGTCCCGTGTGACTATGGTGTGTATGTGTTTGTCTCCTTTCCTGGTAGCTCTCTTGGACCACACACTCCGCCTTCATTTCTGAGCTTGAAGGTCCTTTGTGAGTGAGGAGCAGCGCATCCCTTGCAGTTTCTACTGCTTTCTTGTAGTTTTGGTGGCTGTAATTTTAAGTCCACTGATGACTGCTATGAATTAGAGGGATTGTCAAAAAAGAGTTAGAGAGCACACCTTTCAGGCTGGACTGTTGTTACTGAGAATGGCGGTGAGGAAATGAGGCATGGCTCACTGATGTGTCTGTATCGCAGCTTTTGTGAGTGATGGAGTCATCCGCGCATCTTTCTTTGGAAGTATGGAGTATGTTGGCAGCCTTGTGATTCCTCAGGTAGCTCTCATTGCTCTCTTTCCCCATAGGGTTCGAAAGATTTTAAATCTGCGTGTGTTTGAGGACGAGAGTGGGAAACACTGGTCCAAGAGCGTGATGGATAAACAGTACGAGGTACTGTGTGTCAGCCAGTTCACCCTCCAGTGTGTCCTCAAGGGGAACAAGCCCGACTTCCACCTGGCGATGCCCACAGAGCAGGCGGAGAGCTTCTACAACAGCTTCCTGGAACAGCTGCGCAAGAGCTACAGGCCAGAGCTTGTCAGAGGTAGGTGGGCAAGCTCAGGCAGTTCATGGTGGGACCCCTAAAGGACTGTGTGAGGCCTTGGGCTCACGCTGAAAAAAGACGCTAGAGTAAACAAGGTCTTGGGTTCAATTCCCCAGCATCAAAACAACATCCCCTCCCCAAATAAAAAGAAACAAATACAATTAATTATAAAAATGTTTTCAAGGTTTATTTTGAAATTATGTGTGTGTGTCTGTGTAGGTATGTGCATATGAGTGCAGGTGCGCACACAGGTCAGAAGTGCATCAGATCCTCTGAAGCAGGAGTTGCAGACAGTTGTGAGTTCCTAACAGGGATGCTGGGAACTGAACCCCAGCTCTTTACAAGAGCAGCAAAAGCTCTTAAGCCTTGAGCCATCTCTCTAGCCCTGTAGACTTATTTTGATTTGGTTTAATATATATAGAATATTATGGCATTAGGCAATTAATCAGTACAAAAAGTTCTGAGATTCTATATCTATCTATCTATCTATCTATCTATCTATCTATCTATCTATCTATCTATCTATCTACCTACCTACCTACCTATAAAATATATCCTGTGTATGTATTGAGTGGGAAACACTGGTCCAAGCACATAGTAGATTAGCAGTATAAGGTGCTGTGTGTCAGCCAGTATGTCCTCAAGGGGACACATATATATGTTTTATGTGTGTGTGTCCGCACACGTGTATAAAAAAGTGTGTGTGTGCACATGGGTATAAAAAGGCCTTTAAAAAAAAAAAAGAATAGTAGACTTCAGAGGCTGGAGAGATAGTTTAGTGGGTAAGAGTGCAAGAGGACCCGAGTTTGGATCTCAGCACCCACATGGAAAAGGTGAACATGATCGGGATACAGCTTAGAGGTCTTGATTGGTTCATTTTCTCTGTTAAAGAATTAAAAAGCAGGAAAAATCTGAAGCACAACAGGTGTTAGCAGAGAAATCTCGAGCACTGCAGACAAAATCAGCAGTTGAAGCAAACCATGGGGGTGAGAAAACACACACATAGCAGACATATAGAGAAAAAGACCCTCTGCAAAGCAGAGGGGGATCAGGAAGCTGAAAATCTGTGGTGGGGACTATTTAAAGCCTCTGAAGAGTTTTTCTTCCCTAATTTAGGCTTGGTCAGTTTGAAGAACGCTGGGATGGTTGATTGGCCTAGAATTGTTGTGTGCTGGGTGAAGGGGATGCTCACACAGCAGGGGGCTCCCTTCCAGACCCAGGATTAGGCACAGACTGCACCCAAACACCTGTTTTCACTGAGAGATCCTTTATTAAACTGGGAAGAAAAGTTACAGTGGCTGCTTTCTGACTCAGGGAGAAAAGCAGCAGCAAATGGCCTTGCAGGTGTGGTTTTTAAGAGGAGGAAAAGGGGAGGTCTGTTAGAATGGGCTAGGATGCTGTGGTGAAGGAGAGGGAGGATAAGTAAGAAGAGGAAGGGGACAAGTGGAAGGTGGCAGGAAAATTTGTCCCTGGGGGGACAAAGGACTGCCTCTGGATAGAGGGGAGACAGACATGGAATATAGGCAAATGGTGGTTTATAAAGGTTAAGGGGGTAACCCCATGTTAGGATGAGGTGTTTAATTTTAATTGGGCATGCTAATTAGGTCAGTCATAGGAGGTTCTGATTGCTGGACTTTGGTAGTCAGCCTCAGGAGGAGGAAGTGGCCAAATAAGGGAATAGACCTTGGTGGCTAGCTTTAGGAATGTAATATAATGATTTTTAGCAAGGCAGAGGGAGTGGGGAGAAGGGCAAGGCCTGCCAGAGCCACGTGCTAATGTCCCTTCAAGCAGTCCTGATCAGGCCTTGAACTCTCACTCCATCAGTAGGGGGCCTGCTGCTGGGTGACAAAAGGCTATAAAGCCTTTGTTAAAGCTGCTAGGCTTTTGTGTCAGATCAGGAGGGTGAAGAAGTTGGCCATTTTCTCCTAACTATGGAACCCTCCAGCTTCAAACCTTTATTTCTTTATTATTGTTGCATGTATGTGGGTGTGTTTCTTTTAATTCTTGTCCTTGTAAAATGTGTCCATTTGTCATGAAGAAACATATACAGCATTTTTGTGCTTTAAATCAAATCCCAGCCTTTCTGGGTTCTGATGGAGCAGAAGAGTTCTGCCTCTTCTGGAAATGGCCTCCTTTAGAACTCCATTCATGAGGCAGCTCGTGGCTACATCTCTGGGGTTCTCTGACCTAGCGATTAAGTCAGGTCTTCTGAGGAATTACTGCTTTGCAGAGCCAAGGATTGGGAACCCTCAGCATTGTCTTCCCTGCCGCTAGCTGTTCATGCAGTCATCACACTTCTGAGAAATCTCTGATGTATTTCAGGGGTGCTTTCAATGGGGGAGCATTGACACTGCTTATGAAATGCTTGACTGAATGCAAAACAGCATTCATCCAAGTCCTTAGAGAGGAGTGCTTCATATATTATTAGATGCTTTCAGTTTTGAAGTGGTATGAATTTTTATCCGGGACATTATATGAAGGGCCTGAAGTGGTGTGCTGTAAACAGTGTCATTTTATAATGGGTCAGGATTTAAACACACAGGATATGATCCGTCTAATTACTTTTATGAAACATGACATGAATTTTTAATCAAAAAGTACAAAGTTTTAACCAAAATCTTTGCAACTTTTGAACTTTCATAAGGGCTATGGTTTTGTCAACAGAGCTTCTTTCTCTTCTGACCTTAGTTCTTCTCCAGCCTGCAATGGAAAGAATGCAGCGTGTTTCCCATGCCCACCACCTTTGATTATTTTTGAGAATTTGTCTTCCAGCTTCATGGGAAACCTTTGAGCTGAAGAGATATAGGAAGGCAAATGAATTACTGAATACATTTTCTTTATTTTAGCATATTTCAGGGCCACTTAAGCAACTCTAAAAGAGAAAGTAGTTTAACTAGTGTTAACCTTTTCCCCCCACTTCCTTCTCCTTTCACAGCTGAACATTTATTTTACATTTATAACTTGGTCTTTCACATTCCCAGTGAGTGTCCATTGGATTACATACATTTTCTTGACAGTCAGTAGTCCTTCGCACTCAGACTAGCAGTGGTTCATGTTAGGCAGTGAAGTCTATTGTCTCACTTCCCATTGTTTGTGATGGTGCTCTCCCCATCTGAGCTCTCCCCCTGCATCTACATAGAATGGGTGCCCCCCTGAGCAAGCTAGTTATGTTACCCCAACTTTATTATTGTCAGTACATAGCATGCCAAACTGCATCTCTTATTAGGAGCTTTGGATCTTCTAGCCCTGTGGAGAGTATAAACTTCCCATTGTTTATTCACTTGTATTTTCACAACAAATGAAGAACCAGTCTGTCTCCATTTTAGGCTTAAAAGCCATCTTCTAGTAAAGACAAACTGGGTTCATTCCTGTTTATGATTAAACCTGTTTCTCAAGGATTGGGCTACACCCCACCTGTAACCTTAACTACAAATGGTTCTACACTGCCTGTTCCAGGAATGGCAATCATGCCTTTGTTTCAAAGAGTTGTTTTTAACTATCTTGCAACCCTACCTTTGTTTCAAAAGGGTGTTATGTCTACCTTGTTATGTCCACCTTGCAGTCATGTTTTTTATTTTTAGGTGGTCATTAGGACTGCCTTGTTATGATGTTCTGCTCTTGTAACCCTGCCTATTTGCCTGCCAAATCTGCCATTTATAAGCCCCCTGCCCCTGAGCTATAAAAACTTTGTCTTTTACACATCCATGGCTGACCTCTTGAGCCCCGCTTTTAGTGGGAGGCAGCCCGTGTTCTTGAGTTAAAAATAACTTGCTTTAATTAATTGCTTGCTTTAATTAATTTGGCCATGATGGTTTGGATGGTGGTCCTCCATCTTTGGGATTAACACAACCCTATTAGGTGGGCAAGACATTACCATCATTTTACAGATGAGGAAGCTGAGTTATATCAGGGAACACATGAGAACCTACTCAGTGAATGACAGAGCCTGGGATCAAGTCAGCATCCATCCCTAGAGGCTGATGTCACTGATATGATCAGTTCACTGTGAAATGCACACCTGGCCTCTCTGGCCTTCTCTTCAATCCTTATGCCTTCATCAGGTCTATGGGGACTTTTCTGCACTATGTGCTGTGCTCAGGGAATTCAGTGAAGGGTTAGAACCTCATGAAGGCTTTGTAAGAGAGCCATATGCCTGGTTGATCTTTTAACTGAGAGGTGATGTTTACCCAAGGTTTTAAGTCTTCTTTCTGCTGCTGGATATTGTAATATTTCCACTTAGGTAGCTGTTGTGATTTCTCTATCAGTGAGATATTGTCCAGCAAGCCTGGTCCTGGGCTGGGGACAGAGCACAGGAGGCAGGAGGCTCTCCTTGTCTAAAGCAACTTACAGCCTGTGTGGAAGAGAGACACTGAGTGAGTGGGGCACACCCTCGCCATAGTACATGTTCTGAAAGCTTCATGTTCTGCAGAGCTGCTGAAAGTCCCAGTGCTTGTGGGGAAAATGGGAGAAGAAGCAAACTGCTGCACTGGGCGGTGGTAGTGTACACCTGTAATCCCAGCACTTGGAAAGCAGAGGGAGGCAAATCTCCGTGAGTTCAGGGCCAGTCTTGTCTACAGAGCAAGTTGCAGGACAGCCATGGCTACACAGAGAAACCCTGTCTCAAAAAACCAAAAAAAAAAAAAAAAAAAAAACCAAAACACCCCCCAAAACTAAAAACCTAAAAACTAAAAAACAAAACAAAAAAACCCAGCCAACCATCAACCAACCACCAACTGACCAACCAACCAACGAAAAAAACCAAAACTAGACAAAAATCCCCCAAAACTGCTGAGGACTTGTGATTGCACTGGCCAGCATGAGTTGCTTCTTTATCATTTTCATAAAATAGAGTGGAACTTCTGCCAGACCTGAGCGCTTTCTCCTTCCTCTGCAGATGGTTGTTTTATTCTTGCTGTACTGCCCTCATTGCCTAAGAAACTCACCTCTGCTTTGATGTTGGCAGTGTGGTAAATGTACTTATTAGTACTTATTTATTTATAGATATGGTTTTGCTACATAGCTCAGGTTGGCCTTGAACTGGTGATCTTATTGTCTCAACTTCCCTTTCCCAAGTTTCAGGGGTCTAGGTGGGTGCCACCACATCTGGATTCTGGATTCTTTCTTATTTATCACTAGGTATAAGGAAATTCTCACTCCAGAAACCATTGTCATGGGAGCCTCTTATAATGCCTGGTGCTCATGCCTTGAGAGGCATAGGTGTTAAGGAGGCCTGGCTATGTTCTTGTTTTTTTTTTTAACTTTTTATTGATTCTTTGTGGATTGCATATTGTGGATCCTGATGCTATTCATCTCATTATCCCCTCGCATCTGCTCTCTGCCCTTGCAACCCCCACCCCCCAAAAAAAACCAACAAAAATTTTATTTATTTATTTATTTTGGGTTTTTTGAGACAGGATTTCTCTGTAGCTTTGGAGCCTGTCCTGGAACTAGCTCTTGTAGACCAGGCTGGTCTGGAACTTACAGAGATCCGCCTGCCTCTGCCTCCCGAGTGCTGGGATTAAAGGCATGTGCCACCGCTGCCCGGCATAACAGCAAAATTTTAAAGAACAACCAAAAACCAACCAACCAAACAAACAAACAAAAAATTCTTGGCATGGAAGCTGTAGTGTGGTCCACGTTGTATATCTTTACTTCTAAGTGTTCATTGCTATGAGTCATTGGCCTGGTTGGAGGCATCTGGCTTTTGCTATACTATTGATAATGGGCCCTCACTTGTCCTCTTGGACAGCCTATTGTCCTGTGTCATAGAGACCCTGCAGTTTTGGGTCTGTAGAACTGGCCTCTTCACATGCTCCTGCAGATCATAGAGAGGGTAGATGCTGGGTAGGCAACTCATAGCCTTGCTTCTGGGTCTGGGTGGTGGTAGCTGGGTTGGTCAGCCAGCCTGCTTTCTCTCCTTGTCACCACACAGGTGAGCTCTCTAGCACTGCCTCGGCTAGCTCACCCAATCCAACTGGCAGCAAGGGGCGGGGCAAGTTCTCCTGTTCTCTGGTCTGGCTCACTCACATCCACATCACCAGGGCTGGATGGGAGGGAGTGTCCAGTCTCCTGATGTCATGTTTTCAGGGCTGGCTCACCTGCCTTCAGCCAACAGAGTCAGTTCTAGTGCACTGCCCAGGCGAGGTGTAGGGCCTGCTCTCCCTGGTGCTGCAGCCAGTGAGGGGCAGGGTTGGCTCTCCTACTCTCAAGACTCAGGAAACAGCTCTTGCCGCCTGCAGTAAGTGGTGAGCGATTTGGGGGTGGTATCTCTCCCTTACATCCACCCTGTGACAGACAGTGGGGCTAGCTCTCCTCCTCTCCTGCTTTCTGGCCAGTTCACCCCTACCCCTGTCAGTGAGGATGGTTCTAGTGTGTTGCCCAGGTGATGTGCAGGGCTCAATCTCTGAAGTGCTGCAGTTGGTGAGGGGCAAGGCCAGTTCTCCTTAGTGCTTCAGCCGGGGGGGGGGGCAACTATGTGCAGCCCTATCCTTACTGCCTTTGGTGGTAGCAGGAGCCATGGACTTCAACATAGACTGTGACTGCAGCAGGGCCAAGGGCCCAGGCATGGCTCTTGGCAGTAGCTCAGGCTCTGGGTGGCAGTGCTTGTCACTCAGGACTGTATGGGGCTAGCCATGGCACAGACCTTGGACACCAACATGGCCAGAGGTGGTGGCCTAGATCCTGGATATCTGTGTGGCCTTTGGTGGCAACACGGACCACAGGCATCAACACAGACTACAGCTGTGGTAGGACCACAGACCCAGATATGACCTTTGGCTGCAGATTGGGTCCTGATGACAGCATGGCCCCAGGTGGCAACACAGGCCACTCGGATCTTTATGCTTCCAGGGTCAGCTTGACTCTCAAAGACCAACATGGCTTCAGGTGTTGGTCCAGGCTACCGACCTCTGCATAGCCCTTGGTGGTGACTGGAGCCATGAACATTGTCAACATAGAGCCTGGTTATAGAGCAGGGCTATAGACCCAGACATGGCCCCTGGCAGCATTCCAGGCCCAGGTATCGCCATGGTCCCGGGTGGCAGTTCAGGCCTTCCAGATTGGCATAGCCCCTGTGGGGACATATTCTTCAGACACCAACATGGTCGCAGGTGATGGCCCAGACTTTGGGTGTTTGCAGGGCCCTTGAAGGTAACAGGAACCATAGACATCAACAGGGACCCTCACTGCTGTATCAGGGCCATGCCCACAACATAGTTCTCAGCAGCAGCCCATGGCTGGACATCATCATGGACCTGGGTAACAAGCAGGCCAGCCCATTCCTCACCGCCCTCACCCCCTAAGATCTGCCTCTGTCTGCTACACATGAACCGTTATGCCTCCTCTCTCCCAAAACCATGTGCTTGTTTGTGTGTTCTAATGATGTGCATAGGGCAGCTGCTGATTGATTTCTGCCCACCCAAGCCAAAAGGCATGGCATGGGGCTGTGGCTGTCCTCCTCAAGTGCCCCCAGGCCTCATTTTTCTTGCTGCTCTTTGTTGAGCTCATTTGTTGGACCTTCTTGACTCATTATGCTACATTACATGCTTGAACATGGGCATTATGGATTACTAGTGATTGGTTGTGTTACATAAATTAGAAATGTCTTCCTGTGTCTCTTCCTCAACTCACTGGGTCTCTTATCTGCTGTATGATCCAGGGCACTGGACAGGTCAGCCTCAGAGCGGGGCTCAGGCTTTCCTAGGGCTCTCCAGGTCCTCACTGGAATCACCGGGTTA
The DNA here is from genome assembly GCA_004026605.1 of Ondatra zibethicus. Taxonomy (NCBI): domain Eukaryota; kingdom Metazoa; phylum Chordata; class Mammalia; order Rodentia; family Cricetidae; genus Ondatra; species Ondatra zibethicus. Next base: position 37,891 of record PVIU01017487.1, read on the forward strand.
ACTGGGATGACCCCTGTGTGCGCTCCTCTTTGCACTGGAGCTGAGGTAGGGATTGGAGTGAGCAGCAGAGCAGGAGGAATGGGGATGTACCTCTGCTGGAGGAACCTCAGAGCTCATGGCCAGGTCTCTAGGAAAGCTGCAGGCATGCCACACTGGCACACGTGTGACTGGCTTGAAGGCTCCAAAAACTGCAGAGGCTGTAGAGAGAGAAGTTGAGGAGACTACAGTACTAAAAAAATGGTTGGAAATATGACAACTTGGCTTCGGTCTTTGTCAGCAACCAAGACGTTAAGCTGAGACCAGAGCTAAGGGGAGATGCAAACTGTGTTCTTTGAGCATGTGTTTGTGTGACCCATTGAGAAGTTTCTGGTGTGTTCCACTGAGCTCTCTAGGTATGCACACCTTTCTCCCTCACTGCTCCCTGCTTGCCTTCCTGCTAAAGTGGCCTTGTTACAGTTATCTACTTCCCCTTAGGGTCATGCCTACCTAGCCTCATCCTCCTGGGCTCCCTGCAATGCCAGGGCTTCTCAGAAGCAGGTGATCTCAGTGTACTTGGGTTTCTTATGTGGTGCTGGCTTTCTCTGAGCAAGAATTCTGAGAACCGGTGCCCTAAGACAGGAACTAGAAATGCCAGGCCTGGAAAGCAGTACACCTTTACTTCTGCCACATACCATTGGTCCCAGCAGTTTCCCAGCTCACTGGGGAGGGAGATAGGGAGGGAAACCAGACCTGCGCTGCAGGACGTAATGTCAAATTGTTTAGAGCCATCTCTCTCATTCCACAGCCTGTGACCCTGGTGCTTTCTCACTGTCTGGGTCATCTTCAGATGACTGATTGCTTAGAGGAAAAATCCCAGCGTACAAATTTGACAAGTTTACCCCTCTGTTTTAGAATGAGCTACAGTTATGAAGTAGCAACAAAAATATTTTATGGTTGGGGGTCACCACAACATGAGGAACTGTATTAAAGGGTTGTAGCATTAGGAAGGTTGAGAACCACTGCTCCAGATTGACAAGAATAGCCCCTGGGACAAAGTCAGTGGTGGCTTCTGCTGCCACCCAGGGAGTTCCAGCTTGGGATGAATGCTGAAAGCACATTTGGCAGGGGTCATGGAACACCCTCTAAGTTGAGTGCTAAACAGACACTGTTTAATAGTAGTGGAGAGATAAATATTATACCAACGTGAAGTGGTTGAAAAGAAAGGGCCCACCCTTCCCGGCTTCTAATCCCAGCGCCGAGTCATGTGTAGCAGGAAATAAGAAGGCCTCACAGGCAAAGCAGAAGTTACTGTAGTATAAAGAACTCCTTATGCACTTGCTGTAGGGTCTTATCTGTCATGGGCAAATGCTAGAGCAATGTGGACAGGCACTAAAGGAGGTGGCAGCTTATGATTGGCCAGCCATCTCTGTGCCCTGCATGGAACATCCATTATGTCTAGGTCTCCTGCAGCTTCATAATGCAAGGAGAAGGTTTGGGAGCCAGAAGACCACATCTAGTTCTTGCTTTGTGGTTAGTAGTTAATGCCTATGGATTCATCTAATTTCCTACCCTTCTTACCACTTAAATCATTTTAACAGCATGAGTGAACTTTCAGCAGATGCTGGCTTTGGCAGGGACTGGTAGGCGAAGTCATTATTCTGAATATAAATTTAGGAAATTACAGCATGGGTCTGGTCTTTACTGTTTGTGAGTGGCAAGACTGGCTGACTGTGGGATGGTCTCATGCTTCTGCATGGAAGTTTGGTATAGGTATGACTGATTTTTCTTTACTAAATTGGTTAGTGTTGTCTGTCACTCAAATCTTTTCCTTCCCTCTTTGGGGATTGGCTTTCTTTTTTTTTTCTTTTTATACTTTCTACTTCCCATGTAGATTATATCTATGTAAGTCTCTCTTAGCGTCCGCATTGTTGTCTAAGTTCTCTGGGATTGTGGTTTGTAGGCTGGTCTTCTTTGCTTAATGTTTAAAAACCACCTATGAGTGAGTACATGTGATAATTGTCTTTCTGTGTCTGGGTTACCTCACTCAAAATAATGTTTTCTAGTTCTATCTATTTTCCTGCAAAATTCAAGCTGTCATTATTTTTTTCTGCTGTGTAGTACTCCATTGTGTAAATGTACCACATTTTTTTTTTATTCATTCTTCGATCAAGGGGCATTTAGGTTGTTTCCAGTTTCTGGCTATGACAAATAAAGCTGCTATGAACATAGTTGAGCACATGTCCTTGTGGCACGATTGAGCATCCTTTGGATATATACCTAAAAGTGGTATTATTGGGTCTTGAGGAAGGTTGTTTCCTAATATTCTGAGAAATCGCCACACTGACTTCCAAAGGGGTTGTACCAGCTTGCATTCCCACAGCAATGCAGAAGTGTTCCCTTTTCCCCACAACCTCTCCAGCATAAGTTGTCATCAGTGTTTTTGATCTTGGCCATTCTTACAGGTGTTAGAACTCTGGAATCTCAGAGTTATTTTGATTTACATTTCTCTGATGACTAAGATGACTAAGGATGTTGAACATTTCCTTAAGTGTCTTTCAGCCATTTTAGATTCCTCTGTTGAGAGTTCTTTGTTTAGGTCTGCACTCCATTTTTTTTTTATTGGATTATGTGATCTTTTTGTGTCTAATTTCTTGAGTTCCTTGTATATTTTGGAGATCAGACCTTTGTCTGATGTGGGGTTAGTGAAGATTTTTCCCATTTTGTAGGCTGTCGTTTTGTCTTGTTGACCATGTCTTTTGCTTTACAGAAGCTTTTCAGTTTCAGGAGGTCCCATTTATTAATTGTTTCTCTCAGTGTCTGTGCTACTGGGGTTCTATTTAGGAAGTGGTTCCCTGTGCCAATGCATTCAAGTGTACTTCCCACTTTCTCTTCTATAAGGTTCAGTGTGGCTGGCTTTATGTTGAGGTCTTTGATCCATTTGGACTTGAGTTTTGTGCATGGTGATAGATACGGGTCTATTTTACTTTTTCTACATGTTGATATCCAGTTATGTCAGCACCACTTGTTAAATATGCTTTCTTTTTTCCATTTGATATTTTCTGCTTCTTTATCAAAGATCAGGTGTTTGAAGATGTGTGGATTGATTCCATTGGTCCTCCTGTCTGTTCTTATGCCAGTACCAGGCTGTTTTCAGTACTGTAGCTCTGTAGTATAGTTTGAAGTCAGGGATTGTGATGCCTCCAGAAGTTCTTTTATTGTACAGGATTGTTGGCGATCCTGAATTTTTTGCTTTTCCAAATGAAGTTGAGTACCGTTCTTTCGAGGTCTTTGAAGAATTTTGTTGGGATTTTGATGGGCATTGCGTTGAATCTGTAGATTGCTTTCAGTAAGACTGCCATTTTTACTATATTAATTCTGCCTACCCAAGAGCATGGGAGGTCTTTCCACTTTCTGGTGTCTTCTTCAATTTCTTTCTTCAAAGATTTAAAGTTCTTGTCATACAAGTCTTCCACTTATTTGGTTAGAGTTACTCCGAGATATTTTATGCTATTTGTGACTATTGTGAAGGGTGTTGATTCTCTGATTTCTTCCTCAGCCCTTTTATCATCTGTGTACAGGAGGGCTACTGATTTGTTTGAGTTGTATCCTACATTGCTGAAAGTGTTCATGAGTTGTAGAAGTTCCTTGGTTCCTCGGCAAACAGTGAGAGTTTGACTTCTTCTTTTCCAATTTGTATCCCCTTGATTGCCCTTTGGTGTCTTATTGCTCTAGCTAGGACCTCAAGAACTATATTGAATAGGTATGGAGAGAGTGGACAACCTTGTCTTGTTCCTGATTTCAGTGGAATCTCTGGGAGTTTCTCTCCATTTAGTTTGATGTTGGCTGTTGGCTTGCTGTATATTGCCTTAATTATGTTTAGGTATGTTCCTTGTATCCCTGCTCTCTC
>PVIU01017488.1:0-41784 GCA_004026605.1 Ondatra zibethicus
TCCTCCTCCTTCTTCTTCTCATCCTCCTCTTCTTTTAAAAGAGGAGTCTTTTGTTTTAATATTGTAAGCATATGTTAAGATCATTAGCGCTGTGGAAACCGACACATTATCTCTAAGTGATAGATTTAAAAGTCCCAAAGCCTTTGGCTTAAGCTGGAGTACGTTTCTCCTACACTTCTTTACTTCGGAAGCAGTTTGCTTTGTGGGCTATGGTATTGTATCTATTCTGAGCTTTGCCTTTTCCGAACAGAACGTATTTCAGAGCTCTTCCCCTGTGAGGAATTTTTTCTTATTATTTTTTTGTTTTTTTATCTTAATTTTTTCTTTTATTGATTTTTATTGAACTCTACATTTTCCTCTGCTCCCTTCCCTACCTCTCCCTTCTACTTCAACCCTCTCCCAAGGTCCCCATGCTCCCAATTTACTCAGGAGATCTTGTCTTTTTCTACTTCTCATGTAGATTAGATCTATGTATGTGTCTCTTAGGGTCCTCATTGTTGTCTAAGTTCTCTGGGATTGTGATTTGTGGGTTGGTTTTCTTTGCTTTATGTTTAAAAACCACTTATGAGTGAGTACAAGTGATAATTGTCTTTCTGTGTCTGGGTTACCTCACTCAAAATGATGTTTTCTAACTCCATCCATTTGCCTGCAAAATTCAAGATGTTGTTATTTTTTCTGCTGTGTAGTTCTCCATTGTGTAAATGTACCACATTGTCCTTATCCATTCTTAGGTTGAGGGGCATTTAGGTTGTTTCCAAGTTCTGGCTATGACAAACAATGCTGCTATAAATGTAGTTGAGCACATGTCCTTGTGGCACGATTGAGCATCCTTTGGATATATACCCCAAAGTGGGTATTACTGGGTCTTGAGGAAGGTTGTTTCCTAATTTTCTGAGAAATCATCACACTGACATCCAAAGGGGTTGTACCAGCTTGCATTCCTGCCAGCAATGCAGAAGTGTTCCCTTTTCCCCACAACCTCTCCAGCATAAGTTGTCATCAGTGTTTTTGATCTTGGCCATTCTTACAGGTGTAAGATGGAACTCAGAGTTGTTTTGATTTGTATTTCTCTGAAGACTAAGGATGTTGAACATTTCCTTAAGTGTCTTTCAGCCATTTTCGATTTCTCTGTTTAGAGTTCTCTGTTTAGGTCTGTATTCCATTTTTTTTTTACTGGATTATTTGTTCTTTTGTGACTGATTTCTTGAGTTCTTTGTATACTTTGGAGATCAGACCTCTGTCTGATGTGGGATTAGTGAAGATCTTTTCTCATTCTGTAAGCTGTCGTTTTGTCTTGTTGACTGCATCCTTTGCTTTACAGAAGCCTTTCAGTTTCAGGAGGTCCCAGTTATTAATTGTTTCTCTCAGTGTCTGTGCTGCTGGGGTTCTATTTAGGAAGTGGTCTCCTGTGCCAATGCGTTCAAGTGTACTTCCCACTTTCTCTTCTATAAGGTTCAGTGTGACTGACTTTATATTGAGGTCTTTGATCCATTTGGACTTGAGTTTTGTGCATGGTGATAGATATGGGTCTATTTTCATTTTTCTACATGTTGATATCCAGTTATGCCAGTACCATTTGTTAAATATGCTTTCTTTTTTCCATTTGATATTTTTTGCTTCTTTGTCAAAAATCAGGTGTTCGAAGGTGTGTGGATTAACATCTGGGTCTTCTATTCGGTTCCACTGGACCTCCTGTCTGTTCTTATGCCAGTACCAGGCTTTTTTCAGTATTGTAGCTCTGTAGTAGAGTTTGAAGTCAGGGATTGTGATGCCTCCAGAAGTTCTTTTATTATACAGTGTTGGAAGCTGTGAACCCACAGATCCTGAATTTCTTGTAAACAACTGGGGCATGGCTATCAGTTAAGGATCCCTATATAAGCGGCTCTGGTACACAATAAAGGGGGCATTCTTGTTTCAAGAATGACCCATGTCTCTGTCTGTGTGTCTTTGTGTGTTTCAATCTCCAGCCCCTTGCCTGGTTCACAAACTGTATGGTGGCTCATAGAGTGCAGACGGGTGTGGTATGACACAATACAGGATTATTTTGACTATCCTGCGTTTTTTGCTTTTCCGTATGAAGTTGAATACCATTTTTTTGATGTCTATGAAGATTTTTGCTGGGATTTTGATGGGCGTTGCATTGAATCTGTAGATTGCTTTTGGTAAGATTGCCACTATTACTATGCTAATTCTATCTACCCAAGAGCATGGGAGATCTTTCCACTTTCTGGTGTCTTCTTCAATTTCTTTCTTCAAAGATTTAAAGTTCTTGTCATACAAGTCTTCCACCTGTTTGGTTAGAGTTATTCCAAGATATTTTAGGCTATTTGTGGCTATTGTGAAGGGTGATGTTTCTCTGATTTCTTTCCCAGCCCTTTTATCATCTGTGTACAGGAGGGCTACTGATTTTTCTGAATTAATCTTGTATCCTGCTACATTACTGAAAGTGTTTGAAGTTCCTTGGTAGAAGTTTTGGGGTCGCTTATATGCATCAGCAAATAGTGAGAATTTGACTTCTTCTTTTCCAATTTGTATCACCTTAATCTCCTTTTGGTGGAACAGACTTCTTTTTGAAACCTTTTATTTTTGAGAATTTCATACATATCATTTCCACCCCACCCTCTCTCACCTCTACCTCTCATGTTCCCTGTGTTCCCTCTCAAATCCATGACCTTTTCTAATTATTGTTTTAAACACACATGCGCACATGCACACATGCACACACAGCCTGCTGAGTCCGCCTAGTGTTGCTTATATGGATATGTTTTTAGGATCAATGACTTAGTCACTTAGTTCTAGAGAACGTATGAGGGGCTTGTCCCTGAGAAGACTGACTCTCCCCCTCTCTTCCTTCTTTTAGCTGCCCTTAATGGTTGTAGTTCTCTGTCTAGGGGTGGAGCCTTCTGCGATATCCCCAATGCATGTCAACTGGTCATTGTTTAGGTGACCATGTTGTTGAGACTTCATCGGTAGCTCCACTGTCATTGTTAGAAGACACAGCAGAAGTAATCCTCCCACCCTTTCTTCGGCAATGTCCTCTGAGCCGTTGGTTGTGCTGTAAATATATACACTGGGGCTGGGCACCCCAAGGTCAGTTAGAACAGCAGTCTTCTGTAGGACGGGGAAAAGTTTGGAGCTGAGATTATTTGAACTGTCAAAGACAACGATATAGCAGAGGATGAGTGTGTTACATTTATTATACACCACTTCTGTACATACACCTAACCCTCGTCCTATAAACTAGACAATTAGCATGAAGTTAAAAGGTAAAGAAGCAGGAGCAAAGCAAATAAAGGAAACAGAGTCAGAAGGGCAGGAAACATAGACAGAGCATTGAGTCAAAGACAGGGCGAATGAGATTCAGGGTATGTGTGCAGTTCAAGGCTCAGAGGGAGCAACTGGTGAGGACCAGGGAGCAGGAGCAGGCCGTGTTTTGTGGGGCGTGTACTGCGAATCCCAGCACGTCTGCTCATCAGGTGCACCAGGCTAAGCTCAAATACAGAGAGCATGGACTTCTATCCCTGTGGACCCTTCTGAGCTCTTTCTCTCCAAGGAGAAAACCTCATGTGATCTAGACAGACCCAGGGCTCCAGTGAGGACATGAGGACATCTCCAGTGACTGCATGGTGCTGCATACATATAAGACATCTCCCTCCTCTTCATGCTCCTTTCTTCCCCCGCCCCCGTTCACTTCCTTCCTGGAGATTTTCCTAGAAGGAGGGCTGCCTCTTTTGGCACCACTGTCCCTCTGCTCATGGCCTTTCTGAGTCATGGTGGCACACACACCTGACATAGACACTATTCAGCCTGCCCCAGTGTCCTTCCTCTTTGCCTCTGGACGTCGGCAGCCAGGCCAGATCCTCTGTGGAGCCTGGCATTTCTGAGCTGCCAGCTTCTTCAGCTCATAAGCACACGGCCTCTGATGCTCCTCAGCGGAACCACAGTGAGAGTGGGACTGCAGAGATGTCCCTGCCCCCTTTCAGGCAAGCCCTGCTTTGCCACACTGTGTTCTGACGCAGAGATCCACAGCTGGGGATTTTGGCTCCTATCTTCCCCAGTTCTGTGCTCAGTACAGCCGTGATCTAGGGTAAACAAGAGGGCTTTCTGTGAAGAATAGGGAAATTTTCAGGGGCGTAGGAAATGGCCTGTAACTTCACTGTGGCAGTGATGATTATATTTAGTAAAATTCTTTAACTGATCACTTTAGAAGAATGCATTTTACATATCTATAAAACTGTGCAAAAATACATAATTTTAATAGGCTTTTATATAGACTTCTTGGATATAAATTACCAATTTTAATCATTTTTACTGTATGCTTGGGTGTGTGTGGCTTAGAATAAACATTTCAACTTTACTCACATCTATCTGATGTAATAATTTTTCCTGCTTTAATGGTTATTTATTTTGGCTGTGGGGGAATGGTATTTCCTGGTACAGTTCTGTAAAGGGCTAAAGGAAGTCCTTACTGCCATATTCCTAGGATGTCCAGGAATTGTGTGCTAGATTTTTTGGAGGGGTTTCAGAAAATACAGTATGACATTTTCACTAAACAGTCCCCTCCCCATTAGCATGGTAACGGTGTAGTGAGGCATCAGGGTAGCTTTTTTGCAGCCTGGTGCACACGAGTGTGTGGCACACACACACATACACACACACACACACACACACACACACACACACACACACACACACACACACACACACACCCTGCATTAACTTGCCTTGTTCCCCTCCTCCCTCATTCTGTCCCCAATGCCTGGGACAGTCTGGGTCAAGCCTGCTGCTCTGATTGTATTTGGCTGGAAAGTGACTATTGGTGCATCCACAGGAAGTACAGAGGGGCTCTCTCTTGTGTGGACTAACCTTGGCCCAAATCTAAAACTGCAGAGTCCTCATGGGTGCCCTGGGTGGGGGCTCTTGGGGGTCAAATACATTTGGAAAATATTAGACAGGGTGACACAGAACTCCCAGTGAAGTCTTCTCAAAGATCCTAGTTCAGGCTCATTAGGGGTCTTTAAAGGGTTGTGCCAGTCTTCACCCTGGGGTGGGGGGTTACCTTGTTGCCTTCAATTTCCCTTCTCTCTGTGTGTGTATGTAACCTGGGAGGCCAGAGGACAGTGTAGGATCACGGAGTTGGAGTTGCAGATGATGTGAGCTCTCCCATTCCCTAGGTAGCTTTTAGGAACCAACCCAGACCTCCCCAGCACATCACTCTCTCAATCCATATTCTGGTCGTTTACTTTTTAAAGTATACATTTTACTGAGTCCAGGTAGTGCTACCCATGAGTTTGCGGCTGTGGGGCCATCTACTTGAACAAGGACAACCTATTAGTGACCACACCCCAAAGAAAATGACTCTCCTTGCCCCAGTGGTGAGGACTAAGGCACGTTGGATGACAGAGAGAACGCCGGCACATCCGTAGGCCAGGGCCAGCTCCCTCACACACTCTCACTGTTGCTCAGTGTCCCCGGGTCTCAGCCTCAGCCCCATCTATTACATGGGCTACGCCTGCGCCTTTCTTGTGTATGATACAGTTCCTGCTGTTCTTGATCTGCCTGTGACTTCTTTGGCCACACCACCTCCACCTTTCACCCCACCCAGACCCTTGGGCCACAGGTCACTCAGTGCCCACATCTTCCCTGGGTCTGTCACCTTCTCAGATGTAACCATTACCTTGTGTTCTTCCCTGTGTCCTGGAAGTATCCAGGAGATGGTCTTTGAGTCACTAATTAGATTTTCCCCCGTTCCCTCTCTCCTCCTCCTTATCAGACTCTCTTGATTTCCTCCATGGATGCTCGCCACATCAGGAAATCACTGTTCTTTTAATTGATTCTTTGCAGGTGTCTAGTTGTTTGCTTATACTTACTAATGAGGGTCTAAGTCAGCTCCTGCAGCTCCCTAAGTGCGGGACTGATGGATGGGGTACCAACCTGGCCTTCTCTATTCTTCTTATACAGACACAGTCCTAACAGATGAGGACTTCCACCCTTACGACCTCATTATCCTTAGTTACCTTCAAGTACCATAAGTCAGTAGTTCTCAGCCTTCCTAATGCTGTGACCCTGCAATACAGTTTCCCATGTTATGGTGACTCCCAACCATGAAATTAATTTCACTGCTACTTCATAACTGTAATTTTGACACTGTTATGAATTGTAATGTAAATATCTGATGTTTCCGAGGGTTTTAGGTAACCCCTGAGAAAGGATCGTTTGACCTTTAAAGAGGTCGCAACCCACAGGTTGTTCTCAACATAGCCATAAATGGATTAAGCATTTCTCTTACTAACTCATGATAGAGATTCAATCTCAGCATAGGTCTTGGTAGGGAACAATAAGACCACAGCAATGCCTATGGAATTTTATATGTATGTGTTTTAAAAGTTTACCCAGTACCTGTAACAATACATTTTATAGTATCAGTGGAATTTGGTAGCAACCTCACACTAAACATCCTTTTTTTTTTTTAAAGATTTTTATTTATTATGTATACAGGGTTCTTCCTGCATGTTTCCTGCAGGACAGAAGAGGACACCAGATCTCATTACAGATGGTTGTGAGCCACCATGTGGTTGCTGGGAATTGAACTCAGGACCTTTGGAAGAGCAGCCAGTGCTCTTTACCTCTGAGCCATCTCTCCAGCCCCCACACTAAGCATCCTTAATCCCAGTGTCTTTCAATCAGCACGGAGAAGGATGGTTTATATTATAAGTGGCACTGGGAGACCTTTGCTTTAAACTTCAAATGAAATTAGCCACGGGTCAGGCCAGTCTTCTAGGCAAGAAGGAGACACAGCATCGCCTCTGGAAATTTTCATCTGAAAGAAGCTCACAGATGACCCCACGGTGAAGAACTCTAACCTGGAGACAGTTGGTGCAGCTTACAGGTGATTACCATTTGCCCTGGACTGGGAGGGAGGCACTGCAGATAAAGCTCATTTGGAGCACCGCACTTGACACCCGTGCTACAAGCAATAAGCGTGTAGCATTGAGCATATTTGCTTCTTGCACTAAAGCCTTCTCTTTCTGGCACCTTTAGTTTGTACTCATCCTAATATCAACATCATTTTCTAAGGCACACAGACACCAGCGGCTTTGTCTATAATTTCCAAGATGCACGTACTTTTCCATTGCAAATCAACTGTGAACAAGGGCATTGTGAGCCGGTACCTCAGTGCTGGACCAGCTGTGATAGGTTGCCTTGCCCAAACTGGAAAGGCCTCAGAGCAGGAACACTAGGGAGCTTAGAGGCAAAGGTTAGACACCTCTGTCTGTGACACAGCAGCTGAGAATGTATCGGGGGTTCATCTGCTAGTCACCCTCTTCTTGAGGTTCCTGTTGGAGGTTCAGAGAAGTCCGTTCTGAAAGAGAAGAGGTTGACGAGAGAGACTATCAGGGAAGCTGCTCTTTTGTGGGTACTGATGTTCCCCCTTTTAGAAAATACCTGCACCTAGCTATCAGACTAGGTATGAAACCCACAGGGTGGGGACAGAAATGAGCTTCTTTGCCTAAGGGTTAGGGCCTAATTGCTTCCGCTTTTAAATTCCCCTTAGTGATAAAATAATTTTCCCCTTTATTTAAACCCAAGCTCTCCTGTCTCATTCCTCTCCCCAATCTCTCTTTCCATTCTTCTCCTTCAGGTAAAATCCTTACACATCCATCCCTGTAATGTCTGAAGTTTATTTAGAACAAAAAGCTTTATTGTGGGGTGAACAGGTGCCACAGTGCACACCTGGAGGTCAGAGGACAACTCTGTGCATTCCGGTCCCTCCTTCCACACTTACATGGGTGCTGGGGATTGAACTCAGGTTGCAATGCTTGCACAGAGAGTGCCTTTACCCGTTGTTCTCGCTAGCGCCCCCATCTGTGACAACAGTTTGAGTATTATTGGGAGGCTCTGTCCAGGAATCACAGCAACTCGTGCCTTCTGCTGGTGTTACAGGTTAGAAAGAGAGTGCCCAGAGGTGTGGCTGGTGGGGGCACTGCCACAGCTGAGGTGGCTGAAAATATCTCACAGGGGCCTCATGAACTGTGCCTTCTGTAAAGGCTTACTAGACTGGGGACACAGGGAATTCTTTGCCTGCAGTTAATGTAAGGTAAAAGGGCCAAACTGTGTTTCTTTGACGGGCTCTGGGTTCAGGGCCAGCGTGAGTTTCTTTGGCTGGCTCTGGTTTCAACCTAACTTCCTACCCAAACCCACTAGGCCAAGTTTTTTTTTTTTTTAACTTCTGCCACTTCATATTTTTTCTTCTTTTTCTTTTTTAAAAATTGTTTTCATTGAGCTATATATTTTTTTTCTGCTCCTCTCCCTTCCTCCCCTTCTCCTTCTACCCTCTCCCATGGTCCCATGCTCCCAATTTACTCAGGAGATCTTGTCTTTTTCTACTTCCCATGTAGATTAGGTTGTCATTGTTGTCCAGGTTCTCTGGTGTTGTGAATTGCAGTCTGGTTTTTCTTTGTTTTATGTCTAAAAACCACTTATGAATGAGTGACTATTTTATTTGTCTTTCTGGGTCTGGGTTACCTCACTCAATATGATGCTTTCTAGATCTATCCATTTGCCTAGGTTAAGATTCTTAAACCTCTGATCATAAAAAACTTGGCCTGCCTTAAAATTCTCGGTTCATTTGCTTATGGGTAAGGTCTTCATGTGCACCTGCGTTTCTGACTTTGTCACTTAACAATGTTTTCTGTTTGAACACCCAGCTCTTTGTAAGCCATGCTGCTGAGTCCACATTTTTGCTACTGGATTTCTGCTCCTTCCAGGACTTGAATCCACCACCCTTGGCCATTAGCACACCTGCTCCAGGAATCTCAGTGTCTTCTGCTTGCACTGTATATCCCTCTTCCAGTCTTTTGACTTGGGCCTTTTTCCTTCCATTAAAAATTCCTTTGGAGTGAGCCAATCCCCTGCCCCGTTCTGAATGCATTTTCCTGAGGATCCTGTAAGAAAAAGACAGGCTGTTACCGGACCGACCTGGCTCCTCTGTGAATTTACCACAAGCCTCTGAGCCTCCCCATTATGGCTCTCCTCCTTCCCAGGTCAAGAGGGGATTTTTCAGGGGAAATCTGGGCTCCTTTTTCAGATTCAAGAATCCATAAACCCTACAAGATATTGAAGGGGCGGGGCTTAATCACAGGACCCATAGATGACTCATGTGGTTTCTAGATACACCTATGGAAAAATCTGGAAACGCCTTCCAGGGAAGCCTTTTTGTTTTTGCTTCCTGATGAGCTGCGCACAGGGCACTCTCTTCCCATGTAGCTCCCTCCAGGGACCAGAGGATCAGAATGGCGGGCACTTGCCTTGCTTCATTTTCTGCTTGAACAAAATTCCTTTGGCCTTCCCACAGGTCACAGGAAGCGTAGGAGAGAGAAAATCTAAAGTGTCATCCTTGGACATTCCTGGAAGCGAGAAAACAAACAGACCTGGGTAAGTGAGGAGGCCGGCACTGAAAGACAATGTCCACTGTCATTACCTGCTGTCTCTTTACACTGTATAGGATTCCCGTCTCCTCCTCTGCACGCTAAAAAAAACCAAAACGAAACAAAGAACAAAAAATTCTGGATGATTCTAGATGAATCTGCAAATTGCACCTGAAGAGATCTGGCAGTTCAGAATCTCAGAACAGGGTTCTCAGGTTCCGGTTCAAGAGAAACAGTTGTGAAAGAGTTTAAAATAGCTGCTGACAGTTGCTGCTTCCTTTCCCACCCAGCCTCGCTGGGGGAGAGCTCATGCAGGGCTTTCTCCTGGGGACAGAGAGAAGTGCTGTAACTGTTCATGTTGAGTTAGAGGCTAACAGGAAGGTAACATTAGGCCCAACTCTCTCTTCCCTCTAACCCGTACTAAAAGAGTAAAAGAAAAATGTCTGTTTCCTTTTCTCATTATTGGGAAACAGAAAGAAGAGTGTTGTTGATGTGGAGATGCTAATTACCATTAATTATTTCAGAAACATGGAGACGGGAGAGTCACACTGTGGGAGGAGTGGCTCCTGGGAACTGAGGGCATGGATTATCCCAAAGAGCCCCAAAGGATGTTTAGTTTAGGAGGAGCCAGGCTGGCAAGTGGATAAGGGTGTGGAGTGACCTGTCCCACACCCCATCCGTCTCCAGGCTCCTCTCAAATATGGTACAGTAGACGAGAATCTGGAGCCAGAGGCAGACCTGGTCAGAGGCAGAATCTTGGCTTTGCAGTTTCCTAGAAAGCCCACTGAAATTGCAATGGTGTTTGTTATCCAGTTTGAGTGGGGGATTTGCAGCTGTCAGATCCTAATGTGAGTGAGAAGCAGAGCTACAGGTAACCCTGAATTACTATTATAAACCCTGGGGGAGGGGCATTGCATATCATCCTAGTGTGGGGATCTTTCAAGGTTCTCTGTCTCCATGGAAACATCTTTGCTAATTCCCTGTGGTAAGTATAGCTCTAAAGAAGACAGATGTCCTGAACATGCTTGCAACAGATGAAGGGGCAGTGTGGGGGTTTAGGGTGCTGCAAGGAGCAAGCTAACATACAGGGTCAGGCCACAAGCATCTCTCTCTCTCTCTCTCTCTCTCTCTCTCACCTGTGGCAGGTACCCCTGGTACCTCAAATGTGATGGGCCTTTAGTTCTGAGGACATCTAAAGCCACGTACCCTACCCCTAAGGGTAGTTTCCTGGTGAATTCTCAGTGGTGCTGAGTTTGGCTTAGCCACATTTGCCCATTTCAGCAAAAGGCCTTTAATGATGAAAGCTGAGGGAAGGCCTCTCTGGGGCTCTTCAGCATCTGCCAGCCCCATTCTAAAGGAGCTGCAGCAGCTGGTTAAGACCCTCATTAGTAAGCAATTAAAGGCAAAACCATTTCCTGAAGTAAAGAGCATCTATGGAGGAAGCCTGACAGGGAAGGGGAGCAGTGGAACGGGGAAAAACAATTAGTGACCCCAAGACCAGCTTCTGAATACTTCCAGAACACAGGGAGAAACACAAGCTAATGGTTACACCTGAGAAGATGAAATACCCAGAGAAGATCTGCATACTTTCTGACCTGTGGTCCAAGGTGAGTGTTTGGTTGGTAGCATCACCTCAGCTCCCTAATACCCCTTTATATAAAAAATCTGGATTGTTTGCCTGGGGGCTTCACCCCAGCTCTTGGCATAAGCTCCCTCCGCTGGGAGTTGCCTCAGTCCAAACTCCACCTCTGAGAAAGCCTGCCAAATGGTGACCCCTCCCCAGGGAAGGTCGAGACCACTCCCACAGGTTATTTAAACTGCCCCCCAGGGAATGAACACATGGTCTCAGGGTTTTGTGTGGTCTCCCCTTCCCTCTCTTCCCCTCCCCATGCTTTCCCGGGGCCACCCGGGAACACTCCACTAAACACGGGCATCTTTAATTTGGTCTGACTGGGATTACTTTTGTGGGCGGAGAGGTTTGTCTAGAGGTTTGTCTAAGAGAAGGTACTTAACAGTGAGGGTGAGGGATGGGAGGTGGGGTGGCTGCAGAAGTCACAGGCAGAGCAAGAAGATCAAGAATCACATCCTTCATCCTCTCAAGGCGAAGGCGCGGATAGCCCATTTAACAGATGGGGCCGAGGCTCGGAGGTAAGAAGTCTGCACAGCACTGACAGTGTGTGAGGGAGCTGACCGCGGGATGCAGACGTGTCATCCAGCATGCCTCAGCAGGAGCAGCTGGCAGTTGATGGGGGGTGTGTGGCAACCAGTAGGTTGCCCATGCTCCAGTGACTGGTCCCACACCCAGCACTAATTGAACTCCATAAAGAAAGATGAGAGAGGGATGTGTGGGACTGGAAGTGGGGAAAGCTGTGTGTGGGGGGAATAGGAGATGGGCAAGATCAAAGCACATTCTATACACGATGACATCTTAAAAGAGTAAATAAAAACATTATTTTTAAAAAGCCAAAATGGCTCAGTAGTACTCCTAATAGCACAAGCACCCAGGCCAACTCAGAAGTTGCGGTCTAGGGCGGAAGTTAAGCTGAGGGACAGTGGTCAGCATGGGTCTGGGTTCCTGCTTCCTCAAGTGTTTCATAAAAAAAAGATTAAGGGGCGTTTGGGGTTGTTCACTGTGCTTTTTCATTGTAAAGAACAAAGCATTCAGAAGCATCTGAGTGGATTTTTAGTTCACTGAAGTCTTTTACCTTTTAACTGAGTCCAATCATGACGATCAAAAGACAACATGAAGGGCAAGTCCTTTGTCTTATCCAGGCCTCTGCATAAGGTCCCAGAGAAATAACCCACTGAGTGCCCAGTACAAGGATATTCCAGCAGAGGGCAGCATAGACCCAGATATGGGCATTCCTAGTGCCTAGACCCCTTTGTGTTCTGATTTGTTAATTGTTTAAAGAGGCACAGAGGAGCAGAAAGCAAGGATCCGCTCTCTGACCACACGTGCCACTAACACAGTAAACAGGAGGTACACAGACAACCAACCGCAGCTCCGAAAGAGCCACGAGGAAAAGCTACAGGGTTTCCTGGGGACATGCCATCCGGGAGACCAATGCCCCTGCCCGCTGGATAGGCGATATTTATTTAAGGCAGCTTCTATGAGTGTGGAGTAGAGAGCGAGCAGGAAGACGGGATTTGTTTTGGCTGTGTGAGATAGGAGGCGCTGGGGAATGAGGAAGAAGGTAGAGAGGAGGGGGGAAGGGGAAGCACACAGGGCTCTGCCCGCCCTGCTCCTCAGTGACTAATCCACAGCATGTCTTATGAAAGGACAATTCCAGTGCTGACTAAGGAAAACAAACCCGAAGAACTGGAATTTACAAAGCAGTAAGGCTACCAGGAACTGGGAGAGTGACGGGAGGGGGGGGGCACGAAGGCATAGAACATAAAAGAGAATCGCCAGTGATTTGAACAACCTGGGTTCTGAGCAAAGAAGAAGAAAAAAGACAGGGTTGGGGAAAGGAGGAGAGAAAATGGGGAGAAAAGAGAAAAATCCAGAGCTCTGTAGATGATCATTTTTTTCAGGCCTGGAAATCTGACTTTGATCTAGGAGCCCAAATAAAGGTACAAGGAGAGAACCGGCTCCACAAAAGTCATTCTCCAACTTCCACGCGTACACTTTGGGATGGAAGTCCTTTCACCACGGTGCAGGTTGTCCATGCACAGTGTTATGTTTGTACGTGTGTGTTTATTTTGTGTTTTTAAAATATAGCTGCACACCACAGTCATGCCTGGTGCTCCTGAAAGCTAGAAGAGCCACCACGTGGATGCTGGGAATCAAATCTGGGTCCTCTGGAAGAGCAGCCAGTTCTCTTAACCTTTGAGCCACTCTTTGGAGACTGGGTTTCTAGGAACAACCATGACTCATGGCTAGGCATTTTCATTTCAGGGCAAGCAATGTTCTCAAACCCATTCTCAGCAGTGGTGATATTGTCCCCAGTGGGGTAAAAATTGGTTCTTTCAGGAGGGGAAAAAGATGATACAAACACACACACACACATACACACAAAGTCCTTGTTTGGTTATACATAAGTGATCATAAGCTATCATGGGAAGGCTGTGGTGAGGAAATAAATACTTAAGGGGCTTCTTAGGGCAGTGAATGCCTGGCTGAGAGAGTGCTGCTCTGACTGTGGGCTCCTGATGGCTGTCTTCTGAGACCCACAGCGCCCCATCCTTCCTCCTTACCGGGTGTGGTTCTTGGTGGTAGGCTGGGCATCTTCTGAGGCCTCTTTCTTCCATTTGGTTTTGAAGCCCCATTGCTGACAACTAGGAAAGAAGAAGGATGACGAAGAAGAGGAAGAAAAACAGACTTTCTTGCATATGGAAGTTCCATGAGGAGTCTCCTGACCCTGGAAGGGCCTTCAGAGCTGAGGACGCCAGTCAACAGGTCACACCCTCTACCCGAGGGTGGGAAGGTGGGAAGTAAATATAAAATACTTCTTTTCCATCTCAAAATTCTACAGTTGTCTCAAGAAGAATATGTATGTGTCCATGTCACTAGCTCACTATATTTCAATACCTTCCAGATGTCTGAGACATTATAAAATCTTACATGAGTATAAGATCCGTTGAAGATGTAAGACGGGAGCCAGGTGTGGTAGCGCACACCTTTAATCCCAGTGCTTGGTAGGCAGAGGCAGGTAGATCTCCCTGAGTTTGAGGCTAGGCTGGTCTACATAGAGAGTTCTAGGCCAGTCAGGGCTACACAAAAAACCAAAACCAAAACCCTGTCATCTGTCTCCCTACCCCCAGCTCCCCGCCAAAAAAAGGAGTAAGATGGCCAGTACTTTTTATTTATTTTCTTTTGGAAGACATATATGTATCTTACTAAGCAGCTCTGACTGGTCTGAAACTCAATATATAGACCAGGCTGACTTCAGAGAGATTAACCTCAAAGGCATCCACTGGTCTCCTCCTCCCAAGCACTGGGGTTAAAGGCGTGGGCTACCACACTCAAGTGGCGTAACATATTTAATCATAATAGAACCACAGCGCCAGAGATTGGATTCAAAGTCTACCTCACTGCTAACCACTAAGAGCAACTGCTCGGGGGAGGCTAAGAGCTGTGCTGCTCTTACAGAGGACTGGAGTTCTATTGCCAGCACCCGCCCGTGCTGGGTGGCTCGCCACCCTCTGCAGCTCTAGTTCCAGGGCATCTGGTGGCTCTGGCCTTTACCTGTGCCTGCGTGCATGTGTGCATATCCTCCACCCTCATAATTAAAAATAAATTCAGTCTTTAAGAAACTACCACTGTCTGGTTGTTTATGTAGTGTTAGAGATGAATGCCCACACATACCCTAACAGACTACTAGAATACCCCGCTCTTTCAACTCCATGGCTCTGTGAAGCTAGGCTTTCCTCCTGTCCTCAGCCATAGCCACGCATAACTGTGTGAACTCAGGAACAACTCTTAAGACTCTACCTGTCTCTCGTGCAGCCCAACGTTACCGAGGCCTGCAGGAACATAGATTGACACCAATCTTCCAATTTGGTTTTTGCTTCAGAAATACTTTGTAGTTGTTGGTTTTTTGCTTTTTGTTTTTCCAGACAGGGTTTCGGTCCTGAAACTAGTTCTATGGACCAGGCTGGCCTCGAACTCAAGAGATTCCTCCGCCTCTGCCTCCCCGAGTGCGAGGATTAAAGGTAAGCGCCACCACTACCTGGCTCAGAAATACATTTTTATACAGTTATATGACCAAACAACTTATTTCACTTTAAGTAAAGTTTTTAAAATTATTGGTTTTAGCTATGAATAATGTACAAATAGGTAGACATAAACATAGACACAGACCTTTGGAAGTTCTTAGTTATCTTTAAGGTTGTAAAATCTAAAGGGTGGAGACCCTCTCTCTGCCTTAGGTCTCAGCTGAGATGACCTGTGGCTATGACCTTATGACCTGTGGCTATGTTTCTTTAACAAAAACTCCTCAGCCACAGTAGACCACTGCCTCTCTTTGCCCCTCTCACTCCTATCCTCATTCTTTCTCTCTCCTAATATTGAATTCATGAATTTCCCCACCCCTGTGCCAGCTCTAAGGGACCTGCCATACTGAGCCTTTCCAATGGCAGGTCCCACCGCAGCCTTACCCCGTGCTCTGGATATCTGAGCACGTCCAGTCCTCGCCTTTTGAGTCCTGGTCAGCATCTTTAAGTTCCTGGCTGAGTCATTCTTTCTCTGAGTTCTCTGATCCACCACTTTGAGCTTCTTCTGGACTCCTTGTCCAGGTGAGGCCACCCCTGGGCCAAGAGAGACACATGAATGGATGTCCCCACTGGGACTTTCCTTCTTTCACAGACTTCTTTCCCCATTCCACCCTCCCTTACAGATCTCTGTGTCTCACTTCTCTTTTACTGTTTTTTTCTTATGTGCACCATGATTTCTCCCCCCAAATCACCATATGTTCTCATCTCAGGGAGCTCTCAGAAGAACTAACTAGATGAATATGGGAGGGTTATTAGGGGGTTGCTTTCTGTTTCTTGTTTGTAAGACTCCTGAACTATGAGGTGGCCCTGTCAGAGCCGAATGGCAAAGCCCTGGGATTCTTCAAGTGGGGAGGGAGAGCCTTCCACGTAGCACGCATGTGCAGAACAGACAACATCCAAAGACTGCGAGACACCTCTCGTGGGTAAAGCGTACAGAAGAACAGGAGGGACAGGCATAGTGTCTGCCATGAAGGCAGCTCCCAGGAGCACCACTGGAGGGTGTGGCTGAGGCCCAGAGGCTCTGCTGGTGGACCAGTGGGCTTCACTGAGGAGAGGGAGAGCACAGCGCTTTTCATTGCTAGGACTTAGGAGGTGGACATCACAGGACAGCCACAGCCCACTGGCACAAGGGCTCCTCTCCAGAGCTCTTCTGGCACTTGTCCCATGAGCTGTCTGAGGTGGTTTCAAAGAAAATGG
This sequence comes from Ondatra zibethicus, assembly GCA_004026605.1. Classification (NCBI taxonomy): domain Eukaryota; kingdom Metazoa; phylum Chordata; class Mammalia; order Rodentia; family Cricetidae; genus Ondatra; species Ondatra zibethicus. The sequence goes on from PVIU01017488.1 coordinate 16,341, forward strand.
CCCCTAAAGGGAGTGGCATTATTAGGAGGTGTGGCTTTGTTGGAGAAAGTGTGTTATTGCGGGGGTGGGCTTTGAGGTCTCATATGTGCTCAAGCCATGTCCAGTGTCTCAGATCACTTCCTGCTGCCTGTAGGTCAAGATGTAGGACTCCCAGCTACTACTCCAGCACCGTGTCTGCCTGCAAATCACCATATCGCACCATGATGATAATGGACTAAACCTCTGAAGATGTAAGCCTCCCAATTAAATGTATTTCCTTTATAAGAGTTGCTGTGGTCATGGTGTCTCTTCACAGCCAAGAAAACCTAAGACACGGCCCTCAGGGCTAGGACCCAGGCTCTTTTACATTTTATCTCACAGAACAAAGTTGTTAAGTCTCCCTTTAGTTTCAAAGGATGGTGCCATCCTCATGCATAAAAAGGAAACCTGTTGCTCTCCATCCTTCACCTTGGACCAATGCAACCTCCCATCAGAACAGAGTTCACTGGTTACTCAGTGACAAAACTGGTCGGGTGAAATTTAAAACCAGATCACCGCACTATCCAGAGCTCCCTGTGTGCCTTCTCATTGAGTTGAGTGCAAACTCCATTCCTTCTCCACCAGATCTTTGGCCCCTCAGGAACCTCCTCCAGCCTCCCCTTGCCTCCTCGTCTCACCTTGTGTGGGTCTTTTCTTCTGACGTTTTCTTTTGGGTGTTGACCAGATGCCTCCTTTCCTTTTTTTTGCTAAGAAGAAAGAATACAAAGTCATTTATAGTCACAAATATAGACCTGCCAATCTTTTTTATTTAGAAAAATTAAATAATATTTTTGTTTATTCATTGTATGTGTGTATATGTGCATGTATAATTTATGTGTATGTATGTGTGCTTGTATGTGCATATGTATGTATGCATGTGTGTGTTCATGTGTATGTGTGTATATATGTGTATCTGCGTGTGTGTATGTGTGTATATGTGTGTGCCTTAACCTTGAGACAGCTCTCCAAGCTCACCCCTAACCTTTTAAAGGATCAGCTGGAAAGGAGAGATCAGAGGTTGAACATGAAGGAACAAACGCCAAGGACTGCTGCGGAACAATAGTCTTTTATCCTGTCACTTATATTATTTTTAATAAAATGCTGATTGCCAGTTTATAATTAATGTAGGCTTCTGTGTATTTCTTTGCAACTGAATGGCTGCAGAACTGGGCGGAACAGAAATCTCAGTCAACAAATGGTGCCCAATGTGTGGACAACTGCATCCACATAAAGCCTGAGAGAGCTTGGGAAGTAATTCTAGACAGAAAAGAATAGAGTTAAGCATGACTTATTGATAGTAATACTTTCTCAGGTGGGCTCTGTTTGCTGGAGGCAAATGCGTCTTATTTAAGAGAGGCTTCCTAACTCAGCTTTAGCTGCAAAAACTTTGCTGCCCTTTTAAGAGGCTCTGCCACAAAACACTTAAATGGTGTTTATGAATAGCTTACAGCATGCTTCTTGGCAGCAGCACAGACCTTGAAACACCATAGAGTTGTGGCAATAAACATGGCTCTGGCCAGTGCCTCTGCCATGAGGCTAGAATCTCGGAAAGCTAAGGAATTGGCTGGATTCAGCCATCAAAGCCATGGCTTTAATCCTACCCATATCACTTAGCAAATTAAAGACTCACGTGACAGAAAAAGAGAGATACACTAAAGATAGTTTCAGGCAAAAAAGCCTCTAAACAATTTATAGTGTGTTTAAAAATATATATAGACTTTGGAAAGAAAAAAAAGAAGGATAAAGTCTTTAAAAGAAAAAAGAAAAAGAGAGAGTAGTTGGGTGTGGTGGCACACACCTTTAATCCCAACACTTGGGAGGCAGAAGCATGTGGATTTCTGTGAGTTCAAGGACAGCCTGATCTACAGAGTGAGTTTCAGGACAAAGATACACAGAGAAACCCTGTCTCAAAAAGCCAAAAAAATAAAAGAAATAAGAGTTTAAAATAAAGCCACGTAAAGATGGAAAACACACAGAGAGTATGGATACTGTATGTTATTATGCTCTCTTTGAATTGTCTGAATGCTGAGGAAGGAGCAACAGCTGCTAAAAGATATTTGCTTATAAATGCTGCTGAATTATTCCAAGATAGGTATTTTGAAAATACCTTGACTTCAAAATTAAAGTCAAAAGGTATGTTACTTTGGAGAAGAGGTTTTGCTTTTGTTGCCACAGGACATGAGAGGTTGTGGATTCATTCTGGGTTAAGTAAAATCAGGTTTGATCAAAAAAGACCCCCTGAGAAATCTCTGATAGGAGTGGATGGCCCAGATGTCTGAGTTCTACATCCAGAACAGATTCAAGACTGCTGCCTGAGATAATCAAGCCTCACAGGATAGTCCAGTCAGGACTTGATCATAATTCTAAATTTTCTTTAGGTCCCCATAAGATTATCAGCACCCCCAATCAGCAGGAAGTCGCCTGGAATACTCTTCCCACATTCCCCCCAAATGGACTATGGATATTTTCCTTTGTTTAGAATGTTGGTTACAAGTTGTTATGGATAATGGTCAGGAGAAAAGCTAAACAAAGGATATTAGATTCAGAGTTCTTGTTTCTTTTTTTTTCTTTAAAAGGGGGAAGTGCTGTGGGACAATGGTCTTTTATCCTGTCACTTGTATTATTTTTAATAAAATGCTGATTGGCCTAGTAGCTCAGGCTTCTTATCAATTAATTCTTACCTGTTACATTAACCCATTATTCTTTTCTGTGCTAGCCACGTGGCTTGGTTCCTTTTTTGGTGAGGCAGTCATATCTTGTGTCCTCTGCATCTGGGTGATGACTGCAGACTGAAACTTTCCTTTTCCCATAATTCTCATTGTCATGGCTATACTTCCTGCCTGGTACTGGCCAATCAGCGTTTATTTAAAATACAAGTGACAGGGTACAGATCATTGTCCCATAGCAGTACCACCCCCCCTTTTTAAACAAGTATTAAAATGAGAATTCCTATATTAGTTATTGGGGAATTAAGCTAGGTTTGAATAATGGTAGGGCCTACGGATGGTTTTTGGACATGAGAAACCAAGAATTTGTGAAGGAGAAAGTAGCCAGATGTGAGGAGATAAAGACTTGAGCAGCTGGAGTACTGGGTGGGTTGCCTGCTACCCATGGCTCCCTGAAAGCATCCAGGACCATGGCAGAAACTGAAGTGGGAGAAAATCAGGCTTAGGAGGCTTCAGGAAGCAATGGGGAAGCCATTGGAGGATAGTACCTAAGTAGTCACAGAGTTTACTACTATTGTTACTGTTATTATATTTTTTTGGTCGTGGGGGTGTTGGATACATGTGCCATGGTACCCATGTGGCAGGCAGGGGACAACTTGAATGAGTTGGTTCTGTTCCTCTGCCTTATGGATTTCAGGGATCAAATTCAGATCACCAGACCTGGTGGCAGCCACCTCTAACCAATGAGCCATCTTGCTGGGCCAATAACAACACATGTTTTAATTGAATGGTGACACCTCAAAAAAGAAGCGGGAAATCAAAGAGTGAGATAGGAAGTAGGCAGTCATGTGGCCATCCAAGCTGCTTGCCACCATGAGGTGTAAGTGAAGGATGGCAGAAGCTGCCTGAACGTGACTTACGAGGAAGCAGTGTTCTGATCAACTGTAATTAACAAGGTTAGTGGAACAGACACGCTCAGCAGTTGTGGGATAGGAGTCTGGTGACTCTGAGGAATGCTTGGTTCAGTATGTCTAAGTGCCTGCTTGTTACCTATTATTTTCACAAGGCCTTTGGGGAAGGTGGAAGGGAAAAAGAGGCTGCAGAAATGCTGTGATTGTAGATGCTGGGATGTGACAGAGCTGGAGAAGCAGGAAGCATCCCGAGGGAAAGAATGGCTATACCTTTCTGCTTTGCACGAGTGCTGGGTGCTTCCTGGGCCATTTCCAAGTCAGTCGGTGCTGGAGAATCATTTTTTGCTGCTAGCAAAAGAAAACAGAACCCACCTCAGAGCTCAGAATGGACTGAAGAGAGTGTGTGAAGAAAGGCAGTAGAAGAACTCGAACGAAAGGGAGTGAAGCCAGGGATCTGCCAGGCCGCAGGGTTCTGCCTTCATCTGACCTTGTTACTCTTTTAAAAACTTTTTGTGCCTGGGTGTTTTGCCTGCATGTGTGTCTGGGTACCACATGTGTGCCTGGTGTCCACAAAGGCCAGAAGAGGGCGCCATATCCTTCGGGGCTGGAGACTTGAACTCAGGTCCTCTGGAAGAGCAGAACCTTTGCCACTGAGCCACTTTTCCAGCTCTGGCCACCTTGTTGTTAGCTATGCATCTGTTAACAGCAAATACATTTTGAAATTCTGCTAACTTTGATGCAATAAGAAAAACAAAGGGGCTTGAAGCCATAACAGATGAAGGCCCACCTCCTTAAGGCTGTCTGCTGCTTACACAACACTATGAAAATTGCCTTAACTTCTGGCCAGATACCTGAGGCACATTGTAAACCGTTTACAGTTTACTGTAGAATGATCGCTTTCGAAGTAATTTTTCTTTTCATATCATTTTAATAACAAACATTCTTAGTATTCAATACGATATAGAATTGACCACCACTGAGGGGCTGTTCCCACAGTCAATTAGCCATACCAATTGAACCACCCATCACTGGGGACACACAGGGTTTCTGTTTGTCTGTCTGGCATTTTGTTGGGGCCATTTTGAGTCTTACTTATTGCAGTGACTTCATCACAGAAGCAAGGTCACCCAGTCCAGCCCTGCCTCGTCCTCTTCTCTCCTGGAGTCCACCACAGTCCTTTGCGTCTGAGGAATCCTCTCTGTCTGCCAATACCTTAACATTTTAACACCTTTTCTCCAACAACATTTTAGAGTCTGGCAGGTGTGAATGGGCTTTCTGACCTTTGTGATTGGTTCTTACATGTCTACCTTCCCAGTTCTTCTTCCTTGCCTTCCCAACAACTCTCTCTTCCTTCAGGAGCTCAGGGTTCCTGACTCCCTAAGCACCCAAGCAGAGGTAAGTTTAAACTATCCCAATCAAGACTACTAAGAGTTAAATCAGCCTTAACCAGCATTACCTTGCACAGTGCTAGGGGAACCGGGAGGCTGCCCTCCTGAATCTTCTTCCTCCTTAACCTTGGATGTTAAGTTGTCTTTGATCACTGGAGGAAGAAGGAAGATCTAGGGTTACCAGGCCTGGATGTCAGGGAGGAGAGTAGATGGCGTAAATGCCCAGAAAAGGATGTCCTTTTAGGCCAAAGGCAAATTACCTGGGATGGGGCCTGGCAGACTGTGGGGCATCTCTGGTGAGTCATCTTTATCATTTCTCTGGGGGTCCATGGAGGATGCTGAGCAGAGGGAAGAAAAAGAATTGAGGCTTTCAGGACGAGCAGGTAGAGACCAGAGGGGTAAAGAGAACAAATGTGTTTCTAACTAATCAGCGAGGAACACAGGTAACCTGGGTAAAGCAGGATAGGGAAGTAACAGTGAACAGTTGCTTACTCTTAATTAGTAACTCATTAATTTAATAACAGTATTTATTTATTTTTTTGAAAAGGTGGAGGATGAAACCTATTGTCATTAGCTTTCTGATTCTGTTGAACTTTGAGTGGCATTGTATCAGAGGAGTAGAGAAAATGTCACTGAGTTCAAACAGGACTCTTATTCTCAGTCCTGGAGAGCAGGGAGTCCATAATACATATCTTTGGCAATGTCAGTAATACATCCTGCTATAGTTAATGTAACCCAACTTCATTATATGGTGGTTTGGGGAAGGCAAGTGGCACAAGTCTGGAAGCACAGACCTTTAACAGTTTTATAATATTTTCTAATAATTTTAGTAACATACATATGCCTTGGAATCGAATTCATCTAAAAATAAATAAGGAGGGTTGGGGGTATAGGCCAGTGTTTGTCCAGCATGCAAGAGGCCCTGGGTTCTACCCTTAACATATTATAAAATAAAAAGGAATGAGTAAGGCTGAAACTCAAGGCTTCTGTAATCAGCGAAGAATCACCAGTACAAGTGTATAACATGTTATGTGCCATTTCAGAACAGAAAGTGGGGTTCTATATACGATGGATTGAACCCAGGAGCCTCACATCTACCAGGGGAGTGATCCTCCACTAAGCTACGCCCCCAGATGCACACCAGCATCCTTGAAGATTTCCTTTGCAGTATGAGTCTGCGGAAAGCCCCCTCTGCATCTCTCATGCCCATCTATTTCTGCTGAGCTTCCAACCGCAGCCTCCCATTGGGCATGCACAGAGTAGCCATCCACAGCCCAGGCAGTGTCACCTTGCCCAGCGTCAGGGGAAGTGCTGGACGCCCTTTCTGAGTCGACTTCCTCATCAGTTGTAGCTGTTAAGTTGTTACAGACAGCAGAAGGAGGAAGGAAAGCCATGGTTTACAGGGCTGGCTATAAGGAGGAGAGTGACGAGCCTAACGTAGCAGTTCTCAACCTGTGGATTGTGACCCCTTTGGCAAACCTCTATCTTGAAAAATATTTGCATTACAATTCATAACAGTAGCAAAATTACAGACATGAAGTAGCAATGAAAATAATTTTTAGCCGGGCAGTGGTGGTGCACGCCTTTAAATCCAGCACTCGGGAGGCAGAGGCAGGCGGATCTCTGTGAGTTTGAGGGCAGCCTGGTCTACAGAGCGAGTTCCAGGACAGGATCCAAAGCCACAGAGAAGCCCTGTCTCGAAAAACAAAAACAAAAAAAAAAAGAAAAAAGAAAATAATTTTTATGATTGAGCACCACCACAACTCGAGGAACTGAATTAAAGCATCACGGCACTAGGAAGGTTGAGAACCACTGCCCTAAAGGCTCAGTCAGGGAAGGTGAAGAACCAAGGCCAAGGGCAGAGGCTGGGGTGTCCAGGTGTAGCAAGAAGGTGTTCTGGGATCTGATCCTCCCTGGCCGCTGGCGATGCTTGTGATTATCTTAGAAAGGGTTGTAAGTAGGTGGAGAGGGGGGTGCAAAGAAAGGAACAGGTGAACAAAAGGCAGCAATCTGGGGTTCTAAGAGACAGGGAACGAGCATCCCAGGTAGGGTTACAAGCTGTAGGAGAAGATCTGTTTCTTGCCTGGAGTGGTCTTTCCTTCCTGCACGACGCCAGGGGGAGGCACGGCTGGGTGAGAAGGACTGGGCTGCTCATCCGGGATCTCGGTGATTTGCTGTGAGGCTGCTCGGGGCTCACCGACTCTTGGTGCAGAGGGCAGATGGCTTGGTGGAGATGGTTGGGGTGGGGGCAGTGGCAGCAGAGTCTGGAAGGAGCACCCTTCTGCTGGGACAGCTAGGGCTTTGGGTAGGGTCTGCGCACTTCTCTTATTCCCTTCATAGGCAGTACAAACTGGAATTAGCAAAGGAACACACATAAAATTGGATATTTTGTACCCAGGGTCCTCTTACTCCCACCTCAACTTGCCAGACCTGTTTTCTGCCCCTCTTTCTGTTCCTTTATTTATCCAGCTGCTATAGTTTGGATGTCGAATGTCCCCTCAAAACTTAGGTGTTAAGGGTCTGGATCCCAGGGTGACACTAAAGATGTGGTTCTCAACCCCTTTGGGGCTCAAACGACCTTTTCACAGGGATTGAATATCAGATATCCTGCTTATCAGATATTTACATTATGGTTCATAACAGTAGCAAAATTATGGTTATAAAGTAGTAATGAAAATAACTTTATGGCTGGGGGTCTCCACAACATAAGGAGCTGTATTGAAGGATGGCAGTGTTAGGAAGTCAGGCTGAGAATCACTGCACTACAGGGAAAGGGTGAGACTTGAAGAGGTGGGGCTGAGTAGCCCTGTTCTGTCACTGGAGCATCCCTCGAAGGGGATTATGGAATCCAAGTCTCTCTTCATTTTCAGAACACACAGTAAGCAGTTTTACTTTGTCACACATTCCTGCTGTGACACACTGCCTTGCTACAGGCTTCAACTATGACAGGCCAGAGCCCTCCAAACCCTTTCTCTCATTGTTAGCTAAATTATCTCGGGCATTGTGCACCAGAGATAGGGCTCTGACAAACATACCAGCTCTTCCTGTTCCATCACACCTCATGCTCCATTCTTTCTCCTACCCTCTCTTTCCGTGTCTGTGTCTGTCTCCCTCATCTTTGCGAGCTCTCTTTCTCCTCCAGCCTTACAAGCTGCCTTCCTGCTGGCTTTGTTGCCATAGTGGTTACTATCTTGGCCTCTGTATTGGGAAATCCATATAGGCGTTCCCAGTCCTACTTCTAAAACAAATGACTGTGGGAGTTCCCGCCAAACTTTCCTTGTCTGTCAAGAGCAGTTAACGATGATGTCACAGGTTGTTTTAAGGACACATGAGATGATCATACAAATTGTGCAGCGCAACCGCACTGTCTCAGAGAGATGCACATTGAACCCATTTCCTCCCTCTCCATCTCTAGAGCTCCCTGTCTTTCTTCCACACCTGACCTCTGGCATTTCTGTCATCTCAGGTGCTCCCTGGAGATGGCCCAGTACCTTACATTTTCAAGACTGGAATGGCGGGCTCACACCAGTAACACCAGCACTTGGAAAGAAGGCCGAGGCAGAAGGACTACATCATGAGACCCTGTCACAAACAAAGTTATACCTGAACGAAAATTCACTGAGTAGCTGCAACAAAAACATCTGTGTCCTATAAAAACTCACCTTGGGGCAACCGAGATCAAGGCAGCAAAGGCTACCCCCTCCAGCTGCTTTTGTGAGCGAGTGTGGTTTACCTTTTCACAGGAAGAACAGGCATTGGGATGCATATTCCACACCGGAAACAAACCCAGGCTTTTAGTGTAGCAACGCTGCACATGGAAAAGGTATTGGAGAAACCGCCTTACCATTTCTGAAGCTTCTGAAAATTGCCCCCAGGCCGGGATATTCCCTTAGGTTGACTTGGCTGAACAATATCAGCAGCAGTGACGGGTGGAAAGTCGGCTCCAGACTTGTGAGAACACTGTGCACCACTCTGGATATAGGGACCAGATTCTGACAGGCTTCCAGAGAGTCCTTCAAAGAGTGGAGCAAGGATGAATTAGCTTGAATAGTTCTTCATTGAGCTGAGAACTCTATATTTGTGGTTTCTATATTGTAAGAAAGCTCCTTTGGGCTGCTGAGGCTGGCTAAGTGGGTGAAAGTGTTGGCCATCAAGCCTGAGGACAGGAGCTTGATCCCTGGGATCCATATCGTGGAAGGAAAGAGCAGAGTCTACAAGTTGTCCTTCAACCTCCACATCATGCATGTGCCCACCTCCACCCCCAAACAAATACATGATTGTAATTAAAAAACAAAAAAGGAAGAAGAAGCCAGGCTTGATGACACATGCCTTTAATCCCAGGAGACAGACAGTCAGATCTCTAATGTTTTCTACTGAGGCCAGCCTGTTCTACAAAGTGAGGTCTAGGACAGCTAGGGCTACACAGAGAAGCCCTGCTGGGTTATAGGCCTAGATCTCAATAGTGGAGCATACTTAGTGGGGATTGGACTGCCTTGTGGAGGGTCCACAGGCCTCACCTTGTATATTTTTTCAGTGATGAAGTCATGGTCTCGGAGGGCTTCGAAGAAGGGGAAAGGCTTGTTGATGGCATAGGCAATGCCCAGCTTCGTGTGAATGAAGTGCTGGAGAAGAACCTCCTCAAAGGCCTTCGTCATAGTGAACATCCTGGGGAAAGAGGCAGGCTGAGGAGACAGAGGCAGAGGCTGTTCGAGTATGGGGAGTTGCTCTTGTTGGAATGGGTACTTGAAGGTGGCCATCCCAGTCCTCAAGCATCCCCTAGTGGTCTATAGACCCAAGTCTTAAAGATCTGTGCATACAGAAAACAAAGGCAGTGCCCAGCGACCACAGAGGCCGAGAGTGACAGACGATAGCCTGCCACCACCCTGAAAGGCATTTTCAAGCAGGAAGTGGCTTTTGAAAATATCTGTTATTCCCTGAGTGGTTGCTATGTCCAGCCTTTGTTCTTAGGATTTCACTGGTATTAACTTCCTGAGTTCACAAAGTATGCAAGATGCTCACTGTCATTGCAACTATGTAGCTGTGGAGAGCTCCAATGCGGACAAAGGTGGGGTAACTCTCATGCTAGATGATACAATGTGGACGGGGCTGAGTAGGTACCAAACCCTGACTTTCTGGTTGCTGATTTACCGTTGAATGAGTGCTTGACACTGAGCAGGGTTAGAACAGATCACCACACTGCAGCTGAGCCCATCCCGTACCCATGTTCTCAAGAAAAGGGACCGCCAAATGTGGGCAGCTAGAAACCTGGCCATATTTAGACACTGAAAAAAACCACATGTTTTGACACAAACAGGCGACACAAAATAAAACCAGGAAGGGTGTGAAAAATAGGATTGGTCAAAGTGATGTCACCGTTTGGATTTATAAAACTGTTTCACTCTTCAGGACAGACCTGTGCCTTTTCCCATACCCATATGATGGTTATAAAACCCAACCATTTCCAGATCGTGAGGAAATAACCGGTCAGTTGTAACAGGACCAAAACTTCTTACATGACACAGCATTAGCAAAGTGTTGTAAAAGCAGAAGCCCTAGTAAACGGTGCCATCATCTGGGGAAGCTCTTGGTGTTGGGCAGTACTGGGGACTGAGCCCTTGTGCTTCTTTGGTAAGTGCCCTATCACTGAGCTATATGTCCCCAGCTAACACTGAAGTTTATTTTGTTTTATTTTTAAACACAAAGCAGACAAGGATCCCCCCTTTCATCTTTTGTTAAATAGAATATTAAACTGTAATTAGTGAGTATTTCCAGGGATTTAAACCCAGTGGCAAATTAAGTAGTCCTGTTCATTTCTAGTAATTTCCAAATTCCTTAACCTTGGCAGGAAAAAAAAATGAGGAAAAAAGAAGAAGGAAAGGAGGAAGAGGAGCAGCAACATCATCACCCGCTGCAGGACTGTAGGGAAGGACGATGTACCATCAGCAGCCTTCAGTCCTGGGAAAATCCTGGCAGTTGAGAAAGCTCATGTGGGGAGAGGGGAGTCCAGGATGGACACATACCCTGGGCTCTGTTTAGGATGACTTACTACATAGCAGCATTCAGACTAAGACAGTGACAGTGTTCTCATTTGTCACCTGCCACGGTTTCCAAAGGATGAAAACCAGACCCCAGAGGGGTTAAGTAACAAAGCCCAAGGAAATCAACGGTACAGCAGAGTCTGCCTGGTGCTAATATTTTGGTGTTCACTGTGCAAGATACTGTATCTCAAACCTGACAAAATGGCTCATAATGTCTGTGGAGTTTGAGGCCAGCCTGGTCTACATAGTAAGTTCCAGGATAACTAGAGCTACATAGTGAAACACTGTCTTGAAATAAAAACAGAAAAGAAAGAAAAGATACTGTATCTCATAGATACCTGCATTCAAATTTTTATTTTGTTAAAGGGTCTTACAAATAAATTAGGAAAAGGCAAACACACAGTAGGAAAGACAAAGCCTAAACACGAGCAATCAATAAAATAAGCCACATGTACACTGAGTGCATTAAAATACATCAAGTGGGAGTAGCCAGAAAAGTGGGAACGACTTGACAGTACATATTCATATCAAAGTAGCCAACGGTAGTCATGATCCCTGATAATGGTAGAAAGGTAAACCAGCTCAAGGGTTTCGTGCCTCATTTGGGAATCAGTATCATGAGCCCTAAAATACGAATCCCTTTGAATTTTCATGCACAGGAATGTATTTCAAGGAAATGAACATAAATTTACCAAAAAAACAAAAACAAAAAACAACCCCCCCCAAAAAAACCCCAAAACCTCATAACAGGCTACAGAGACGCTCTGTACTTTTCTCTTTCTCATTAGCTTCAAAATTAGGCAAATGCCTGGTAGATGCTGAAGGCACTGCCCACCATGGGCACATGCAGGGTTCAACCTCAGGAGCAAGCACAGGAAACTGTCCCCAACAGTCTTTAACTTTCAGAAAAGAAATTGTATCTTAGCTTCCACTGCGTGCCCCTCCCAGCCCCTTGTCCACTCCCTAGTAGGTTCTAGGCACCGGCCCCAGGACTCTGGAAAACACTACTTTGTCAAGAGACAGCCTGGGGACCCTAAGGTCCAGCAGATAAAAGCTGATCCCAAAGAATGAAGACTCCAGCGTTGCAGAGCCCAAGAGCAGAACCCACCTGGATGCTGGGCTGTCACCTGTCTCCTAGGTTCACTAAGGCCGGGGGATCCTTTAAGGAGATCCTGGACCCTGCCGGGAGACGCCTTCCGGGAAATCTTGCTGCCCTGGCCTTGCCGCGCGCATTGGATTTCTAGAAAAGAAAACCGAAAGTGATCTCAGCTCACAGAGCAGGAAGAGAGCGCGCCACTTCTGTGCGTCCCCCCCCCCCCCCCGTCCCCCGGGCCTGGTGAGGATCCCCAGTAGGGTTAGTAGTTTGGGTTACAGAGGCGCTGCTGCGAATCCAGGTCCTTCTGGTGTGCAGTGACAGACGCGGGGAGGCTAAGGACCAGCCCAGGAGAACATGGGAAGGGGGTTTCCACTGTCTCCTTCTCAATCCGTCTCTATTTCCCTCGTGACCTCGTTTTAATCTTTGTAGAGCACTGAAATGTTCTCAAACTGGATTGAGAATAAATTTGCTAGAAATCATCAAATTGGAAACAACAATAACACTAACCAGAGCCGACATGTTTGAAATGCCTAGCGTTTGTCAGGATAACTAAGGAGAAAATTGAAATAAAAGGCAAGGAAGTGAACCCCACCCCCACCCCATCCCCAGCAGGTGAAGCCAGGCAGACTGGTGCTGCACAGCCCTTTGAAGATCCCTGAGGAACCTGAAACAGGGTCTTTGAGAAGCCTTTAACTGAGAGTTCTGTGTAACTCTGTTACATTTCCTAAATGTATTGACCCACGGAGAACTTCCTCCCAGGACACCCATGAGGACTCTGGGGCTTTAGATTTGGACCAAGTCTAGCCCACACAGGAGAGAGCCCCTCAGCACTTCCTGTGGAGGCACAGATACATTCCAGCCATGTAGAATCAGAGCAGCAGGCTTGACCCAGACTCTCCCAGGGATGGGGACTGAGAGAGGAGGGGGACCAAGGCAAGTTCAAGTTCATGCAGTGTGTGGGGGGATGAGGGCAGGCTTGTGTGCCAGAAAAATGCCCCACCCCAAGAAACCTTTAGAGCAAGAAAAGCTATTACAGTAGACAGATATAAATAAGGATAAAAGATGTCATTATATACCAACATACTCAAGAATATAGTAATAATGCTAAAACCTCGCCTGGTCATTCACACCAAGTGAGAGCATATTAAGACTATATATTTTAGCACAGTTTTATAGATATATAAAATGCATTCATCTAAAGTGATGATTTTGGTGAATTTCACCAAATAAAATCATGCCACAATGAAGACCTGGGTCATCTCCCTAATCCCGTCCCCCTCCCCTGAAAAAAAAAACCCTATTCTTGGCAAAGAAAATCCCTCCTGGACTACAGCTCCAGGTAACCACAGATTGACTGTTACACAGCTAAGTTTGGTATGAAAATGTCATAAAAATAAATATTCGTTAAGTGTACTTTTTGGTGTATGGTTTCGTTTGCTCCTTCAGCAGAGGTCTGAGCCTTGAATTCAGCACAGGACTTCAGCCCCATCTACCTTGTCTTTGACGCCGTGTTTGGCTTGTATTTCCATCTTCTGTTTGTTGTTTGCTTGTTTTATTTGCATTTTTACTCTCCTTCCTTCCTTTCTTTTTTTGGGTTTTTTTGAGACAGGGTTTCTCGGAACTCCATCTGTAGACCAGGCTGACCTTGAACTCACAGAGATCTGCCTGCCTCTGCCTCTCAAGCCCTGGGAATGAAGGTGTGCACTGCCACTGTCTCTTACTCCTCTTTCGTTACCTTTCCACTTGAAACTAGTTTTCTAACTTACAGAAGGAGGCTTAGGTGTAAGTGATAAAGTTGTACAGAATAAATTTAATGCACCCATCTGTAGCATGAAGGCCTGCTTGCTGGGGTTTCTGTCCTCCCACCAGGTCCCACAGCTGTTTGGCCCCAAAGAAAATCACACAGAGAGTCTATATTAATGATAAACTGATTGGCCCATTAGCTCAGGCTTCGTATTAGCTCTTATAACTTATATAACTTATAACTTATATAGCTCATTATTCTTATCCCACATGGCTCGGTACCTTTATCAGTGGGGCAGGTCACATCTTGCTTTTTAGGTGGTTGAGACAAGACTGTGGAGAAATGGGCTTCCTCCTTCCCAGAATTCTCCTGTTCTCATTGCCCTACCTTTACTTCAATAACAGTAACATACCTTTTGACTTCAATTTTGAAGTTAAGGTATTTTCAAAATACCTATCTTGGATTAATTCAGCAGCATCTATAAGCAAATATCTTTTAGCAGCTGTAGCTCCTTCCTCAGCATTCAAACAATTCAAAGAGAGCATAATAACATACAGTATCCAGATTCTCTGTGTATTTTCGATCTTTATGTAGCTTTATTTTAACCTCTATTTCTTTTATTTTTAACTTTTACTTTTTGAGACAGGTTCTCTGTATGTCTTTGACTGTCCTGGAACTCCCTCTGTAGACCAGGGTGTCCTTGAACTCACAGAGATCCACCTGTCTCTGCCTCCCAAGTGCTGGGATTAAAGGTGTGTACAACCACACCTTGAATTCACAGAGGTCTGTCTGCCTCTTCCTCCCAAGCTTTGGGATTAAAGGTGTATGCCACCACACCTCAAACTCACAGAGGTCTCTCTGCCTCTGCATCCCAAGCGTTGGGATTAAAGGCGTGTGCCACCATGCCTTGAATTAACAGAGGTCTGCCTGCCTCTGACTACCAAGTGTTGGGATTAAAGGTGTGTACCACCACACCCAACTATTCTCTTTCTTTTTTTTTATTTTAAGGACTTTAACCTTTAGCCTGCATATATTTTTAAACACAGTAAACCATTTAGAGGTTTCTTTTCATCTTTGAATCTCTCTTTACTATATATCTCTCTTTTTCTGACCACATGAGTCTTTAATTTACCAAGCAATATGGGTAGGATTAAAGCCATGGCTTTGACGGCTGAATCCAGCCCATTCCTTAGCTTTCTGCGATCCCAGCCCCATGGCGGAGGTACCGGCTGTAGCTGTGTTTATTGCTACAACTCTATGGCATTTCAAGGTCCCTGCCAGCAAGCAAGCTGCAGCAGTGTGCTCACAAACCACAGTCAAATGATCCGTAATCAGACCGCCTGCCTGAGAGAGTCAGAGTTTGCCCTGGCAGGATGGCCCAGAAAGCCTGCATTTTCAAACGGTGCAGCTTTTTTTCTGCTATGGCTGAAAAACCAAAAAGCATGCGGTCAGCTTTTCATCAACACCATTTAAGTGTTTCCTGGCAGGACCTCTTAAAGAGCTGCAGGGTTTTGCAGCTAAAGCTGAGTCATGAAGCCTCTCTTAGATGAGAGCACTTGCTTGCCTCTAGCAAGCAGAGCAGACCCGAGAAATTGCTGCTACCAAGAAAACATGCTTTACTCTATTCTTTCCCAAGCTTTCTCAGGCTTTTTGTGGATGCAGTTATCCACGTGGGCACCATTCTGTAGCATGAGGGCCTGCTTGTTGGGGCTTCTGTCCTGCCCAGTTCCCACAGCCGGCAAGTCCCAAAGAAAATCACACAGAGGTCTCCATAAGTTATAAACTGATTGGCCCATTAGCTCAGGCTTCTTATTAGTTCTTGTAGCTTATATTAACCCATTATTTTTATTGATGTTAGCCACATGGCTCAGTACCTTTTTCAGTGGGGCAGGTCATGTCTACTTCTTCCATGGTCTGGGCAGGAATGCTGAGGGAGCTTCCTGCTTCCCAGAATACTCTTGTTCTCATTGCCCCACCTTTATTCCTGTTTGGTTGTCCCAACTATACTTCTGCTTGGCCAATCAGTGTTTATTTAAAACATGACTGATAGAATACAGACAATTCTCCTGCACCACCCATCCTTCAGATCTGTCCTGTCCTTGACGGGCTATAGCCCTAGCTATGAACTCCTTCCGCATCCTACAAGAAATGTCTTGTTTTCAAGAGCTCGGTGAAATTGCTAAAGCCCTTTGTTGCCCAGCTGTCAAGGGCATACTTGAATAACCTATTCTGCCTGGATTCTCTGAACTGCCCTTGGTTGGAGGAGGCAGGGGAGAGGGTTTTCTTGCTTCTGGCTACATTCAGAAGCTCTGAGAAGTTTAGGAAGCCACACCTTCAGGCTTTTCCTAGTCTGGGGCTCAAATATCAGGTCCAACTCTATAGCTCTTGCTCTCTAGGGTGCCAGGACAGCCACAGGCCTGAGAGATTGTGGACAACCTACTCTTCCTTGTCCTTCCAGGCACCACCCCACCTAAGGACAAAGGAGCCACTTCCTTCCCATTTTCCAAAGCCGCCTCTCCTCAGACAGCTCAGAGCCCTGAGCTGACAGACTCTCCCACCTTTCCTTGGAGTGAACCAGGGGTCCCAGCTATCTAGAAACTTGAGTTGTCTTTGCTTCTCCCCTCTGGGGAAGAGACTGGCCAGAGACAGGATGGGGAGAGTGCGGGGGCGGGGGGGGGGGGGGGGGGGGGGGGGGGGGGGGGGGGGGGGGGGGGGGGGGGGGGGGGGGGGAGGAAGGAGGAAGGGCAAAGGGAGGGGGAAGCCCGCCAGACACAAGGGGACCAAACTAAGTGTGAATGCAGCCAAGTATGTCACAGCTGGGCGGGCTTCACTTTCTTTTTCGTCCTCTTTGACTCTGAATATCCCAGAGGCTCAGAGGTGGTACACTCCTTGGCTCAGGACACCTTCGGATCTGTGTAGGGGATGGCAGGAGGGAACAATGGATCCAGCAGCAGGTAAGTCCTTTCCCTTCCCCTTGTCCTGTGTCTCTGCTAAGATCGATGTTTATTTGCGTTACTAGGGCATCCGGATCAGGTTGGGTCCATGGGTCCACGGGAACTTGAGACAATGAGATCACAAGGAGATTAAGAACTGAGACAAGCCAGGCGGCATTGGCATATGCCTTTAATCCCAGCACACGGGACACAGAGGCAGGCAGATCTCTGTGACTTGGAGACCAGCCTGGTCTACAAGAGCTAGTTCTAGGACAGGTTCTAAAGCTACAGAGAAACCCTGTCTTGAAAAACCAAAAAAAGGGGGGGGGGGACAAGCAGTTGTCACTGCTGTTGGCTATCTATTGGAGAGTCCTATGGCCACCTCACCTCACCTCACTTCATTCCTTGCTCCTGTCACATGACTGGGCTGACACTGTGTGCACTTCTGGGAGCTCTTGTAGGAGTGGCTGGTTCATCGGGGCTCTGACCTCTCATCTCTCCCTAATTATCATTCTAAAAGATAACTTTGTCCAAAAATGATCATTAAGAAAAAATGAAAACCTAATTCCTTCTGTTGCCAAGTTTTTCTCAGTCTGAATTGGGGACAGTTGAGCGCTGAGTCCTCCTGTGTGGCTGAGGTCAGTTCATGGAGGAAGCGAAAGGTGATGAAGACCAATGACGAATGGAAGCAGGTGGGGAGTGGGTGCTGCCTTTAAGCCTTTAACTTTTTTTTTAACCTATGCTGGCTACATAGTGATTAGAAATGGATCGAAATTATCTTACCTTACACACACACACACACACACACACACACACACACACACACACACGGGAAGAGGGACTAGACAGATGGCCCAGTGGTTAAGAGTTCATAATGGGTTGGGTCCCCAACACCCACCCTGGGGCTTCCAATTGCCTCTGACTCCAGCTCCAGGAGACCAAACATCCCCTTAAGTCCTCCACAGGCACTGCACTTCCATGCAGGAGCCACACGTCGACACACACACACATATACATAATTGCAAAGGAAAATAGAAGAATTAAGACAAAAGTGTATGGAGCTAATTGTCCTCTAACAGGGTCTCAGTCAAGGCTACTTCTGATCCTGCAAAAGTTCTAAGAAGCATCGCTTCTCCGATAAAATTTGGTCAAATCCAATAGTGATACCGACAGACTGCTGTCTTTTTTTTGTTTTGTTTTGTTTTTGTTTTTTCGAGACAGGGTTTCTCTGTGGCTTTGGAGCCTGTCCTGGAACTAGCTCTGTAGACCAGGCTGGCCTCGAACTCACAGAGATCCGCCTGCCTCTGCCTCCTGAGTGCTGGGATTAAAGGCGTGTGCCACCACCACCCGGCACTGCTGTCTCTTTTGGGAGTGGGGTGGTATAAATTACTGGTTCAGTTTCTTTACTACAAGTCTGTTTGGGTGACATGTCTCTCAGAGCGTGAATTTTGGTAGTTTCTGTTTTTAAATACATTTGGTCATTTTTTGTTGCTGCTGTCATCCCAATCTGCAGATACAGGGATGGCTGCTCTATCTAGTCTCTGCTGCCCTTTCAACGTCTAAGGAATTCATAGCTTGTGTCTTGTTGTTTGTTTGTTTCTTGTTAACCTGACTAGAGATATAATTAAAAAAGATAAAGATAACTTTATCGATCTTTCCAAAGGAGTAGTTTTTTGGTGTAAGGATAATGCTAACTTATTTTAATTTTATGGACTTCTACTTGAATTTTTATTACATCTTTTGTTTTCATTTGGGATGAAATTGCTTTTCTTATTTTTCCTGATTCTTCAGAAGATTTTCATATGAAATTTCGCCCTAGCTACTGTCTTTGTTGCATCTCAGCTTTAATTTTTTTTTTTTTTAACTTCAGGGCAGGAGAAAGGACCACATTTTTACCTGTCTGCACCCATAGGGTTTTTGTCCAAATTACATTCACTTATTATAATTGTGCAAGTGTGTATATTATATACACAGTGTGTATATTATATACACAGTGTGTATATTGAGATCAAAGGGTAACTTGTGGGAGTTGATTCTCTCCTTCCACCATGTAGGTCTTGGGGATCAAACTCAGGTCCTCGCTTAGACTTGGCTCAGGGTATTATCTACTGAGCCATCTCACCAGCTCCTAAAGTGACTCTCTTTTCTTTACAACATTAGTGGCAGTTTTCAAATTATTACATTTTAATGGTTATATTTAGACCATTCACATTTAGACTGATTAGGAACACAGGGCAACATCTACCATGTTTATAAATACTTTCATTTTACTTTTTTTCAGCCTTCCTTTCTTGTAGCACCAACTCTAATTGTTCTTAATAAAAACCTGGATTCAGATAGTAGGGGGGTGAAAGCTGAGAGATCAGAGAAGCAGTGCAGCTAGCCACTAGAGAGACCTTTTACCTCTGTCCCCAGACAGCGTCCTGTGACTACATCCACTCTCCTGTCCTCCCACTTTATATTCCTCTCTCCTCCTACCCATATCCCTTTCTGTCTCTACTGCCCTAGTGCTGGGATTAAAGGTGTGTGACTTTCAAGTACTGGGATTAAAGGTGTGAGCCACCACTGCCTGGGTCTGTTTCTTTTTTAGACTGGATTGATCTTGTGTAGCCCAGGGTGGCCTTGAACTAGCAGAGATCCCTCTGCCTCTGTCTCCCTGAGTCCTGGGATTAAAGGTGTGTGCCACCACTGCCTGGCCTCTAGTGGTTTAGCTCTGCACTCTTATCTCTAGGCAAGCTTTATTGATTAAAACACAAAATATCACTACACTTTCTTTTTAGGCCTTTTGCTTTAGTCTATAGCACTTTATGATTCTATTTTCCTTGAATTCCTTCATCAGTTGCTTTTTTTTTTTTGGTCTTGTTTTGTTTTTCTTTTTTAGTACTGGAGATTTATTCTGGGCATCCTTTTGAGAATGATTTTTGGAGAAACTTTTGTATCTTACAGCTCTTTGTTTTTGCTAAACCGTTTGTTTTCTTCACTGCTCATTGCTTTGTGGCATTTGTAGTTTAGTTTTGACATGTTGGCACTTTCGTTTCTGATTAATTTGCTGCATTTCTCTAGTTTGGTCACAACATCCAATGTGAAACTGTACCGTTTTAATTTACCTTCTGTGAAATAATTCAGCTCTAACTCCTGGTTTTGCTCCAGTTCACTTATGAGGAACTGAGTTCAGATCCCTAGAATCCACATAAAATCTGGATGTGGTGGTGTGTGTTTTTAACTCCAGAATTAGGGCAGTGGACACAGTTGGCTCTCTGAAGTTCACTGGCCAGCTAATCTGGCTGAATTAATGATATTCAGATTCAGTGAAAGACCTTGTCTCAAAAAAAAGGTGAAAGCACCTGGACCCCTTACCCCTATACCAGGTACACGCGCGCGCGCGCGCACGCACACACACACACACACACACACACACACACACAAAACCTCCTTAAGTTTAAGATAAAAATTATTGTGTAATTTTGTTATATTATTACATGTGGAATATAGACTCTTTGGGAAACATAATGCTTCTGAAGTTTTTTGACACTGGATATCTTTGATATCCTTTGTGTTTGTTTGTCATGTAGCCCTGACTAGCCTGGATTTCACTATGTAGACCAGGCTGGCCTTGCATTCATGGTGAACCTCCTGCCTCCGCCTCTGAAGTGCTGGGACTAGAGGTGTGCATAACCATACCCTTATTTTTCCCTTAAAAATTATGGGGAATGTCTAAAGCTAGTTTTCTGGGTTAAATCTAATATGAGTTACCATTAGTTATAAACTTCAGACTTTAAGAATATTTATCCTTAAAAGTAGTAGCAACAGACCTATCACTATCACAAGTAACGTATTTTTATGGAAAATAACAATATTTTGTAAAATAACAATAAAGGAGAGGATGTAATCGTGCTTTAACTTCTTGGAAATGTCTTTACTCTCCTGTTTAGACAAAGTTCCCAGATATCCCTGGTTACTTTAGTGTCTAATCTGCTGTGATGCCGTAGCCCAGGGAACTTCTGAGAAGCGCACTGGATACTTTGGGGAGGAGGAAGGAGATAAAGGGCAGGTGGCATTTCAGTATTAGTCTGAGAAGAGCGTGTCCTCAGTGACATCTGAAAAAGCCTTGAGCAGGATTGCTCAGAGTCACCATTCTCAATGATTTAGCATAGGTGACACTTGAAGCATTTAAAAAAAAATTGTACCCTCAGTGACAGCACTGGATGTCTCACAAGCCCCGCCCTAGACGAAGAGCTACAGGGAATTGATGGCTTCTGAGAGGGGGAGAATCAACCAGTATCCTCCAGGGATAACCTCATTCTGTCAGGTTGTCCAGTGCCTAGTGGTCAACCCTAAACACATATGCACAGGAACAACACTAAAAGAACTCAGCAGATTCTATCTGTCTATCATCTATCTATCTATCTATCTATCTATCTATCTATCTATCTATCTATCTATCTGTCTGTCTGTCTATCATCTACCTATCTCTGTATATGTATTTGTATAACTATATATATGTGATAATAATTAAAGAAGGTGTTTGAAGGGAAGTAGAGAAGGAAAGCATGGGGGGACTTGTGGGGGAAAGGGAGAAGTAGAAATGATATAAATACAATATTCATGTATGAAAGTTTCAAAAACATGATAAAATTCTAAAGTAAGCAAAAGGCAAAAAGAAAGATGTGCCCTTTTTTAATGTTTTTTTTTTAATTTTTATTTTTAATTCATTATTTAGTTTAGCATACAAAGTCATGGAGCTCAGCACGGCATCTTCATACTTATGTGTCATGACTTTCCTCTTCTCCTCCCCCACTTGCAGGAGCTGGTTCTCTCCTTCTACCCTGTGGGTTCTGGGGTGGAACTCAGGTCATTACACTAGAGGCCAAGCACTTTGCCCACTGAACCATCTCACTAGCCCTCCTGCCATTTGTTTTGTAGTAGAAATTTGCTGGTCGGTATTCATTTCTTTTTTTATCATTATTTGAGATGGGGTCTTGCTATATAGCTCAGGCCTGCCTCAAAGTCACTAGGTAAGGGCTACAAAATGCGTCAGTGGGTAAAGGAGCTTCCCAGACAAACCAGGCAACCTGAGTTTGATGCCCAGAACCCATAAAAGAGTGAGAAGAGAGAACCAACTTCATGAAGTTGTCCTCTGACCTCTACATGTGCTAATACTGTGATGGTGTATACTCAGTAAAATTATAAAGAAAGTAAATCACTATGTAGGCCATGATGGTCCTTCTGCTTCAGCCTCCAGGACGCCATGACTACAGACCCTTGTACTATGCCCAGGTTTCTTGCTTCTGTCATTGTACTATCCAACATAATTTGTTTCCCTTTGTCCACCAGAATGGGATCGATAACATGAACAAACAACTTCCATGTCTCATTGGGCTTCTGGGCCTCCCTTCCCTAAAGGGTCCTTTCCCTGGACTCTGTCTTTGGGCAGAGAGCAGCGGCCACCCGCGATGTTAGGCACCGTAGCTGAGGTCAGCATGGTTAATAAGCGCTGGTTCTGAGTTGTTAGAGACACCGCCCCCCCCCCCGCCATCACTGCAAGGAGGTGGGGAGCAAGGAGGAGAGAAGAAAGCATGTGGAGCAATAGAGGATGAGTCACACAGTGTGCGCTTGGGTAGAACGCTTTCTCGGTCCTGGATCAACTGCTTATCAATTTTGCCTTCACGCATGCGCTGGAAGGAGAGGGTGTACCAGTCTTTGCTGTTTCCCTGTTCCCTGCCGTCCACGGATTGTTCCATTTCTGCGGCTGTGATAACAGACCCTGACACAAAGTGACTTGGTGGAGAAAGAACTTATACTCTCATAGGTCCAGTTTATGGCTCATCATTGCAGGGAAGTCTAGGCTGGAACTTGAAGCAGCTGGTCATACCCATAATCCAGAGCAGAGAGAAGAGAATACAAGAGTGCCTGTCAGTGTTCAACTTATTCCCGACACTTAAGGCTGCCCAGGATCCCCCTACCTAGGAATTGGTGCTGCCCACAGTGGGCTGGATCTTCCCATAGCAATTAGCATAATGAAGACACACCCAGACTGATGGGTCCATAGACCACCTTAATGTAGATAGTCCTTTAAGACTCACACAATCTCAGATGATTTTAGAGTATGTCAGGTTGACAATTAAAACTAATCATTGTGTTGAGTATGGTGGAGCACTCAGGAGAATCTCTGAGCCTAGCCTGGTCTACATAGCAAATTCCAGGCAAGCCAGACTTACAGGTGGTAGCCTGTCTCACACAAATGAAATCCAAAGCATCACAACTTGCACCACTATTTTAGATGTTTAAAGTTTCAATTTTACTTCAAATTGTTCCTTTTAGTGGACCATCCTTCATACCAGAAGCTATCCAGCTACTGGTAGCCTCTTGTAAACCAGTTTCTATTTCTACATGAAATGCATCCCTTAGGGCAAGCTCAGAGTACCTGAGTGAAGAGGAGTCACCTGACTATTGGCTCATCTTCAAGCACTTCAAAGAAAACAAGGTGGAAATCGCGAGCGCCATCACAAAGCCCTTTCCTTTCCTTATGAGCCTCCGAGACCGCGGCTACATCTCTGAGCAGAAGTTCCAGGTGAGTGAGGAGAAGGAACTCAGTTCTGACAGAAAGCCTGCCCTGTGCTGTATTCCTCTGAACCTCAGAATGCTGCCAACAGGCTGAAGGGCCTCCAGGGAGTAGGGACCTTCACTTCTTGGAAGTCAGAGGTGGCAGGAGAAGCGGGCATCACAGGAAACATTCCTATCCATCTCCGCAGTAACCGGGGCTGAGGTACATGGTGACAGTGGATGGATGGGGTGTGGGAATGCTCTAAAGGGCAGAGCACCCCAGGTTTACTTGTGCAACATAACAACAGAAACTAGAGTGTGAGTGGACACATTCAAGCAGGGCTTCCTTACAAAGCCTACTTATTCCAAATCCCAGAGCCTGAGAATTTTGAAAGTCACAGACAGTTGGGTCACGTGAGAATAGAACCAGAAGTCATGCTTGCTTCTCGCTCTCCAAACTGCTCCTTGTAGTTCATGCACCACTGAGGCCCTAGAACGTAGTAAAGGTTGGTGATGGGGTCCCCTGGGGATAATGACAACAAGCCTTTGCCCTATGGCCAGGATGCTCACTTGGATGCCTTGAGCCCTGCAGACCAGGTCAGTCTCCGGGGAGTTACCGTCTGGTCCCAGACATCCTCTCATGGCCTGTTAGGGCCACAGTGGAGCATCTTGGCCTGGCTCTTACAGACACATCCTTTGGTCATTCTTCAGAGCTATCTTTCCTGTCAACTGTGTGTCAGCATCGGAGTTGCTCCCGGATAAGCACGGGTCCGTCGTTACAGAGAGGACATGTAAGATGTCACCTGATCAATGCAAAACTCAGACACTTCACAAGAAATCAAATGGCGTTTGAACCACTCTAAGCCTCTCTTGTAAATTCATAAATCCATTGTGACATAATTCTTCCTTCAATATTTTTAAGAATTCTCAACAAAGTTGTGAAAACCTGATCCCGGCGGAAAGAGTAGTGTATGACATCCTCAGTGACCTACAGAACGAGTTTAGCCTATCACTTCTCAAAGTGATATTCAGCGCGACGCATCTGAAGGCCTACCCAGACTTAAAGGAGACTCTAAGAAACTTTCCAGATGGTAACTATAGCTCTCACCTGCTTCCGGGAGTTCAAGGCAATTTCATTCATTCATTCAATCAATCATTCATTTTTTCATTGATAGTTAACATAGAATTTACTGAGGGACTATGACATGCCAAACACAGGGATAATGTAGGAAATACACATGGCCCATGTAGTCAGGAGCTTACACATAGGCCACGTAACACAGGGATAAGTGTTCAGCCCGAACCTGAGTTTCATACTAATACACACTATGAATGGCAAGTTTCCTTAGAAAGGAGCGGGCTCTCTGATGCTTACAGACGTGTCCAACAATAAAAATATGTCCTTTGTATCAGAAAATTTACCATTCAGTGGAGTCCTACATCAACTTCCTTCTTTGACGAACAGAGAGATCACAAGGGGAACCCCTCTTGGACCCAGGCACCAGAGAGGGCACTCTGTGTCAACTTAGAGTATGAAAAGAAGGTGGACTTTTAGAACTGAGGGGCTGGCATGTCGCATGGATGTGAGTCAGCAGGTCCTGGGTAGAGAACAGCCCTGTAGCTCCCACTGGTCCCCTGTAGCCTCACCTTTCCAGCTCCCCTACCTCTAAAGGACTTTCCAGAAGGTACACCCTCATCAGACTCCTTGCAAAAAATATTTCTACATTTCTTGGGTGTCTTTTCCTTTTTCCCTCATGTCTTCTGGGTCTTGTCTCTCCACCTGTATCAGTTGGCCACCTTGAAATGCAGCTTTTGAAGGTTCGGAGTTAGTGTTTCACTCCTCACCGGCCACCTGAGGGTCACTGGCAGCCACTTCCTGTGTTGCCTTTCAGAAAGCCGTTTTTCATTTCACCCAACCCATCCTGCCTGGGGAAGTACTGCTTCCCCTTCAGGAAGAGGAAGCTTCTCTGTAACTAGTGAGTCTTCCTTGACTCAGTTCAAGCAAAGTCTCCCTATTTCCCTTTTTCCCTACATTCTTCCCTTTTTCTTCTTTCCTGCATCCTTGAAAGATGTTGATTTTCCCCCTCCCTCCCTCCCTCCCTCCCTC